>CM052437.1:1224612-1236152 GCA_028533085.1 Varecia variegata
TCCGCCTGTCAGCAGAAGCTCTACGCCAGGACAAACAGGGACAGAGCGTGGGAGAGATTATGGGATGGTGAGATTATGGGATGGTGAGTGACTCCGTGATAAAAGCTTGACATAAGCAAGTCCCTACTAATCTGAAGTATGTGCTAATAAGATGTACATTGTAAACTCTAGAGCAATCACTGAGAAAATAACTCAAGATTGTAATTAAAAATCAGAAAAGGAATTAAAAAGGTAAACTAGTAAATATCACTTTATGCAAAAGAAGATATTAAACAAGGAACAGAGGAACAAAAAAGACACAAGATATATAGAAAAAAGAAGTATGCGTACATGAATCCCACCATGTCAATGACAGCATTAAATGTGAATGTTTTCAACAATCCAGACAAACGGTAGCGATGATGAGGTTGGATTAAAAAATATCCAGTTTTGTCTACAGGAGACACACTTCAAAGGTACAAATAGATCAAAAGTGAATGGATGAAAAAAAAAGAACCATGTAACAAACAGCTATAAAATTGCTGGAGTAGCTATACTACCAGAAAAAATAGACTTACACAAAAAATGATGCCAGATATAGTAAAAAAGGCCATTTTCTAGTGATAAAAGTCATTTGTTTGGGAGAATATACCATATAAAAATATATAAGTTTAATGTTATAAAAATATACATAATATATGTTATTTATATATATATATCAACAGAGCTCTGAAATACATGAAGTAAAACTTGAAAGAATTAAAAGGAGAAAGACAATTCAACAATAGTTCTTGGAGACGTCAGCACCCACATTGTCCATAATGGATAGAATAACTAGCAGAAGATAAGTGATAAAATAGAAGATAACTAGCAGAAGATAAGTGATAAAATAGAAGACTTGAACAACACTCCAAACTAATTACACCTAATGGATATCTAAGGAACACCTGCCCAATAGCAAGAGAATATGTGCTCTTCTCAAGTGCACGTGGAATAATCTTCACAATGGATCATTTATATTCTATGCCATGAAATAAGCCTCAATACCTTGAAAAGATGAAATAATACAAAAGTATACTTTCTGACACATAATAGAATTAGAAAGCAATAACAAAGGGAAATTATGAAAATTCACACATATATGAAAATTAAACAACATATGTGTAAGACAACCAATAGATCAGAGAAGAAAATCACAAAAGAAATTAGAAAATACCTTGAGATAAGGAAAAATAAAGACACAACATGTTCAAATTCATGGATACAGCAAAACCCCCTTAGAGGGATATTTATACCTATAAATATCTACATTAAAAAGGATGAAATATTTCAGATCAATAACCTAGCTTTTCCAAATTAGGATGCTAAAAAAAAAAAAAGAAAAGAAAAAGAGAGCAAACTAAACCAAAAGCAAGAAAAAAGGGAATAACGAAGATTAGAAAGTCAATAAAAAAATAGAAAACCAGTAGACAAAGTCAATGAAACAAATGAAGCCAAAATCAATTATATTTTTATACACTAGCAATCAACTTTTTGGAATTAAAATTAAAAACACAATTCCATAGCATCATAAAGAACAAAATAGTTACATATAAATTTAACTAAAGAAATGCAAGGCTTATACAATGAAAACTATAAGATATTGCTGAAAAAATTAAAGTTCTAAATAAATGGAAAGATATACCATGGGTATGGACTAGAAGGCTTAACTTTCATAAGATAGTGATATTCTACAAATTTATCTACAAATTCAGTCCAGTCCCTATCAAAATCCCAGCCAGCTTTATTTTTTGAGAAATTGACAAGCAGATATTAAAGTTCATGTGCAAATGCAAGAAACTCAGAAGAGCTAAAATAATCTCGGAGAAGATGAACGAAGTTGGAGGCCTGACAATTCCCAATTCCAAAACTAACTTCAAAGCATGGTTCTGGCATAAGAATAGACATTTAGATTGATGGCATAGAATTTATAGTCCAGAAATAAACCCTATATTTACGATCACTTGATTTTCAACAAGATGCCAAAAAAAATTAATGGAGGGTAAGAATAGTCTCAACGAATGGTATTGTGACAACTGGATATAATCATGAAAAAAATGAACCCCTGAACCCCTACCTCACACCATACAAAAGAATGAACCCAAAATGGATCATAAAACTAAATGTAAGAGCTGAAACTATAAAACTTTTAAAGAAAAACTTTGGAGTAAATCTTCATGGTTTTGGGTTAGACAGTAGTTTCTTAGATATTACACTAAAAGCATAAGCAACAAAAGAAAATTATAAATGCATTTGATGACATGCATTAAACAAAATTAAACATTTGATGACATGCATGACAAAATTAAACAAAAATTTCTTCTGAAAATGATTTCATCAAAACAGCAAAAAGACAACACACAGAATGGGAGAACATATTTGCAACCATGTATCTGATAAGAGACTTATATTCAGATTATATAAAGAACTCCTAAAATAATAACAAAAAGACAAGCAATTCAACAAAAAAGCAAAGATTTAAATAGACATTTCTCCAAAGAAGATATAAAAATGGCCAATAAACATATGAAAGGTGATTGACATCATTAGTAATTAGGAAAATGCAAATCAAAACCACAATGAGATGCCACTCACATTTGCTAAGATGGCTATAATGAAAGAAAGATAAGAACAAATGTTAGCAAGGATATGGAGAACATGGAACCCTCATACACTGCTTATGGGAATGCTAAATTGTGCAGTTACTTTGGAAAATAGTTTGGCAGTTCCTCAAAATGTTAAAGTTACCGGATGACTTAGGAATTCCACTCCTAGGTATATATCCAAGGGAAATGAAAACATGTACCCACACAAAAACTAATACGTGAATGTTCACAGAAATATTATCCATAACAGCCAATATGAGGAAATACCCTAAATGCTCACTGGTGAGGGATAAACCCACATGGAGTAGCCCTACAGTGGCATCTTACTTGGCAATAAAAGGAAATGCAGCACTGATTCCTGCTACAACATGGATGAACCTTGAAAACGTTATGCTCGGTGAAAGAAGCCCATCACAAAACGACACATACTGTGTGAAACAATTTATGTGAAATGTCAAGAACAGGCAAAGCAGCTGGGGGGTTGCCACGGCTGGAGAAAGTGTGGAGGTGGGAAGGGGAGTGGCTGACAACAGGTGCAGAGATTTCTTTGCAGACAGATGAAATGTTCTAAAATTAGATTGTGGTGATGGTTGCACAACCCTGTAAACATACCAAAAACATTGCATTATTCACTTGTCCCCCTTATTTTCTATTGTGTATGGTTAAGATGTAACAACACGATGTTTTGACGTACACATACCCAGAGTGAAGTGATTACTGAGGTTGAGTGCATCGTCTCATAGTTAACCTGTGTGTGTGTGGAACAAGTAACTAAAATCTACTTTCTTAGCAAATTTCTAGCATACACTACAATTTCACTAACTATAGTTCCCATGCTGTACATTACATTTCTAGACTTATTCACCCAAGATAACTGCATTTTTGTACCCTTTGACCTGTATCTCCTCATTTCCTCATGTATTCTTTATTTTTCTTTTAGGGATTCCATATGTAAGTGGGATCATGCAATATTTTTCTTTTTCTGTCTGGCTTATTTAAGTCAGCATAATGTCTCGTAGGTCCATCCATGTTGTCACAAATGGCAAGATCTCCTTTTAATGGCTGGATAATATTCCTGTGTGTGTGTGTGCATGTGTGTGCATGTGTGTGTGTGTGAGAGAGACAAGTTCTTTATTCATCCATGGATGACACTTAGGTTGTTTCCACATCTAGGCTATTGTGAATAACGCTGCAATGAACATGTAAACTTAAATAGGTTTTAGGTTTTTTCTTCTATAGAATAAAGCATTTATTTCTTTCATTAACTGTTATAAAATTTTCACTTTCGAGTGCTTTCCTCAAATGAGAGGTTGAAAAATTAGAAGCCTGGAGTTTGGTCCTCAATCCTAGCCTGGTGAGATCAGCTGTGGTATTGGAACCCTGCCTGCATTTGCCCACCTGTACGTGAGTCCTTCCTCTTCTCATGGTACAGCTGACAGCGACGTCTACTCGTTCACTATCTTCCCGTGATGCGATTCTAACAAAAAGAAAAGAATATTAATTGAGTAACCTTGTAATTAATGTATTATGGTTATTGTGTTTAAAGCATGCATATTAATGAAAATTAGGGCATATTTTCATTGCATTGCAAGGAACACGACTGTCCAAAACATGGCTTCATCTTATGTGGGTGAGTCCACCAGTTGACCACATCTCAAATAGATTGCCGGGGAATCCACAGGACATCCCAGGTCCTTGTGTTTGCATATCCGGAGGTTATGAGTCATTTATTGGTCATGTACGGTGACAGAATCAGACAGGGCTGGGGTGTGTTTTGTGGAGGAGTCTCTGACAGCCTGTATTTACCCATTGGACACACACGCACATCTTCCTAAGCGTTCATTTAGCTGACAGTCCGGGAAATGTCAGCGTTCTAATTAACTCCAGCCAGGGAAGGTTGTGCTGCAGTCTGAAATCCCTTTGATTGATAGGGCTGCAATTAGAGCCCAGCCCCCTCGGACCGTGCTGCGGGGAGAGGGTGGGCGGAGCCTCTCGGGGACCTCGCAGGTCAGGGCCTGGTCCGCACCCGCAGCCTCACAGGGCGCGTGACGGGGATGCCTGGGTGTTTACCCCACCCTTCCCCACACCCCCGATCGAGGAGTTGGTTACTTTTGTTAGAATAAAAAAGAAATGTGCATTTCCTTTGCTTTTGTAGCTATTGTTTTATTAAGGGGTTTTGAGGACTTCGAAGGTTATTATGCTAATCTAATAGATTTTTTCCCGTCATACTTAGGAACTATATTGATAGGAGGACACTTATTCATATTTACCTTAAAACCAACTAGTAAATGCCATGTCTAAAATAATGTCATTAAAATGACAGGAATAAGAATATAATTTAGATTTTTAGGTACTTTCTATAGATGCTCATATACCAAATAAAAATTCTTTTTCTGAGAGTTGAGTTTAGCAGATCAGCTTTCTGTGGTTACCTGGTCTGTCCCAGGAACTATGGTAACCTTGGGAGCCACACACACAGAGAAGACTCGGTCTTTGTCCTCAGGGAGGCGCGGAGACTCGCGGGTAAACCGAGGCAGGGGCGTCAGCACTGACCGGGCTCTGGGTGGGACCCCTGCCAGCGCAGGGCAGGACGGGCTCGTTCTGATTGGGAAAATGGGATTCCAAGAGGAAGACCATGGAGCTGGTCTCTTGTGTGAGGATAACTCTAATAAGGGAGGCATTGGGGCAAGCGGCTGCCGGGCTGAGCAAAGATGTGACCGCTCAGGACCCACGAGGTGTGTCTGGACGACAGCGCTGTGTCCAGGTGCTGGAGGGCAGGGCCTGAGCAGGGGCTCAGTGAGGAGGTGGCTGCAAAGGTACAATGGATCACGCTGCTCAGGACGTCACAGCTCTGTAACTTCATTTTCTGGTGGCGATGGGGGGAATCATCGCAGGTTTTGGTGGAGGCAGTGCCTGAACTGCTCTGTTTTAGGCAGACAGCCTGTCGCTGTGCCGTTGGGGGGATGGCAGCAGGAGAATTGGTCAGGGCGTCTCGCAGTGGCCCTGCAGGAGGCTGTGCACCTGGACTAGGTCCCTTTCTTGCTCTTCCTCAGGTCAGGTCAATCGCGGCTGCTGGTGGGTCGACGGCTCAGGCTGAGACAGAGGGGTGACGAGTGTTTCCAGACAATCCCGTCTTCATATAGAAACTGGCCCTCCTGCAGCCCTGACCTCAATGAACGACAAAGGTACTCACAACCCTGGTGCTTACAAAGCCGAGTTCCAACCAACCAAACAAAGGACACAGACGGGAACGTCGGGGACACGTTCTGGCTCTGAAAGGCAGTGACGTGCTCAGCATTTCCCAGAGAACTGGGAGCCCCTCCTGGTGCTCCTGGACAGGGGTCCCCTAGGGAGGGGGCACCCCAAAGCGCTCTCTTTGTAACTTGCCAAAGAGCACGGGGGAGAGTTCTGTTGTTTTGAAGTTGTGATGGTTAAACTTGGGTCAACTTGACTGGGCTGCAGGGTGCCCAGAGAGCTGGTTAAACATTGTTCTGGGTGGAGTTTCTGGATGGGATTGACGTGTGAGTCAGTAGAGACTGAGTCAGGCAGTTGGCCCTGCCCATGACGGTGGGCCTCACCCAATCCGTCGAAGGCCTGCCTGGAGAAGGCTGAGGAAGGAAGAATTCTCTCTCTCTGCCTGCCGGTCTTTGAGCTGGGACACTGGTCTTCTCCTGCCTCCGGACTCGAGCCTGGCCTGGAACTTACACTGTCAGCTCTCCCGAGGGTTTGCTCCTAACTTCAGGACTTGGCCTTCTCAGCTTCCATAATCGTGCATGTCAGCTCTTCATAGTAAATCTCTCTCTCTCTCTATGCTTTTATACACACACACACATACACACACACACAAATATTTATTTCCTATTGATCTGTTTCTCTGGAGAACCCAGATTAATACAGAAGTATTAATTTCCTATTTAAAAATTTTTAATGACTTTATTGTTTTTATATAAATAATATGCACATTATAAAAATAATCAAGAAACATGGATGAGAACTGAAATGAGATCCAGAAACCTTGCTTAATGTCCTACATATCCTAAAATATTAATGTAAGGCTAAGAAAAAATATTATGAGACATTCAGCAAGAGATTGGAATTATTATATTCTTAACTCCATGTTTTAATGTGAGATATCAACAACTTCTGGCTATGAAGGGTTTGAGAATCAGTATTCTTACCGTCAAATTCCCTCCTTTCCCTCTGATTTTTATGTTTGCAATATTATTGTTTTAGCACTGCTAAAGTTTCTAACATTTGCAGAATTTTTACATTTAATATATTATTATTAATCATAGATGTGATAAAATCAACATTATAAATTCACATTATTTTATGAGCTTTTCAAGCATTGTGCACATAGTAATTTCATCTTAATTTTCAGGGCAATTGATTTTTTTGTTTGTATTTTAATTTTAATTTGAAAGGAGTTTACTTCTTATGACTGAGTTTCAGGGGCAAGACATGCCTAAGGTGACTATGTCTCATATATGTTAATGTATATATTTGTTGTTGCCTCTGAAGCCCTTTCCCAAGACCAGGTGTTTCCCTCAGAGGTCACTAACTTTTATGTCTTGCTCTATCCTTTTTTGGGGTGCAGGTTGCCATAGCAACTACATCATCAGACTTTTGGAGCCTTTACAGTTATTTGGAGAGAAATAACCTAAGCAAATGTTAACTTTAGCTGTAACTGACTAGTAACAAAACTTCTGTTAATATTTTTACTGGGAATCATTAAAGGACACAAATGAAATTTTACTTCTTAATTTTAAGAAAAATACTAAAATGTAGGTTAAAATACATCTTAAGGACATAACAAGATTTAAGCTGGCTATTTCTAGATCTTGTAACAACCTGGAAGCATAGCTCTTATTTTACTGTTTAGGAAACAGTCCCGCTGTAGGTAACACCCAGTGACAGTGGCATAAGGAAATGGATGGCTTTTCTCACAGAGAAGCAGGTTGCAGGCAGGTAACATGCGGCTCTTGCAGCTACTGTGCGATGCCTTCCTGGATCTAGGGCTTTCCTATCGTCATGTCTCCCTTGTCCTCATGTTTGCTGCCTCATGGTCTCAACTTGGTTGCTGCAACCTCAGCCATCTTGTCTGCGTTCCAGGAAGGAATGAGATGGTAAGGCCCAGGGACCAGAAGGGCCTTCCAGGGGATATTCCCCTTCTCAGGAAAGCAAAAGCCCAAGTCAGCCAATTTGTGTCATTTTGCTTTGTCCAGAATGGTGCCGTGAGGCCTTAGTCTTGGCTTATTCCTAGCTGGAAAGGTGGCAGAGAGAAGAGAGTTATGAGCGTAGATGTGTCAATTGTTTATTATGCCAACTTTCTAAACAGGAAGACCTTTATCAGGAAGCTGAAGCAATTTGTTCAGAGTCTTGTTTAGGTTCTGTATTTCCTTGTTGATCTTCTGCCTCAATGATCTGTCCAGTTCTGTCAGTGGAGTATTGAATTCCCAGCAATTATGGTGTTGCCATTTACTTCTTTGCTTATATCTAGTAGAATTTGATTTATGAATCTGGGACCTCTTATGTTAGGTGCATATATATTTTGTATTGTTATATCTTCTTGCTGAATTGCTCTCTTTATCATTATATAATGACAGAATTTGTCTCTTTTTTTTAAACCATTGTTGATTTAAGGTCTATTTTATCTGATATGCCAATCGCTATTCCTGCTTGCTTTTGGTTTCCATTTGTGTGTAACATTTTTTTCTATCCAATTACCTTGAGTCCACGAGTATCTTCATGAGTTAGATGGCTTTCTTGGACACAGCAGCTACTTGGGTTGTGTTTGTTTCATCCATTCAGCCAGTCTGTATCTTTTAAATGGAGCATTAAGACCATTTATGTTCAGTGTTGGTGTTAATATGTGATATATTGTTCTGTTTGTTGTGTTGAATGATACTTAGTTGCCTTGTTTTCTCCCTTGGGTTACTGTTTTATCTTTATTCCTTAATAGATGGATACAAATCAGAGTGCTTTTTTTAAAATTTGCAAATAAGTAACTTGCTATTTGGAATATTTGTATAATGAAATTCATTGTCATATGAACAATGCATCCTTAATTTCTCTATTTGGAGATAATTTATATATTGAACATTTTTAAAGGGGGGTGAAGCACGAATATTCCACAAAGCCCAGACGCTCTTGTGTTGCGGAGGAATTTGCGGTGTCTGCCCTACCGTTTGTCGTCGTCTTCTCAGGTGGAATCCCACGGGAAACCGGGCGGCAAGTGCTCGAGTGCTAATTTTAGCGCGGCCCTCACTGCTGAGCGCACCTCCTCGCAACGGCCACCCTCAGTGCTGCAAATGTCACCGAGATTGTGCAGTGGAGTCTTTAGAATTAGCCACTCACACTAATTATAGGTTCCACTCATGAATTCATTCCACTTTGACCTGGGAGGAAAGTCATAAATTCTCATACGTGCACAGGAGGAGGAGGAGGAGGAGGTGAACTGCCAGAGGCTGGGAGCCATTTATTTATTTATTTATTTATTTATGTTTCTCAGAACTTGCTCGGCTCTGCAAACACAATCGTGTCAGGATTATTTTCAGGTTATTTGTCTACCGTCCAAAGGAAGGTGACTGTTTATTTTGTGGATTTACATGCCATTTCTACAAAATAATCTCTTTTTAAAAATGGATAAAATAGATTGTATTAAATCAGAAAGGAAATACTGGTTTTAATTCCTTCTGTAATCCAGACTGATTAAGCAAAGCATTGTTGGAAAGGAACTGGACTGTATTTGGAGAGGAACGTAGAAATCGTGATAGTCTGACAGTCACGGCAGGCACAGCATGGAGGACGGCAGCGCCTGACCCCCGCAGGGACAGGGGAAGAGCTCTGCGGTCCATCCTCTCAGAGACCCCCTCCCAGAGGCAGCAGGTGCATGGGAAAGGCCACCACTTCCAGAACCAGAAGATTTAGGTCGTGGGCGAGGGTCTGCCAATTACTAGTGAGGTGACCCTGGACAAGCGAATTAACCTTTAGAGTCTTGGTTTCTCAGCTGTGAAATGGGGATAATAATTCACGGGGCTATTGTGAGAATCAAACTAGATAATGGATGTGAAATGGTCTTGGAAACTGAAAGCCTCACACAAACGTGAGGGCTTTCTTCTGCTTTGACGGTTGTTGTATTTTTAATAACAAACTCCTGCCTGTAGTGTCTGCACACACTCCCCCGTCACAGGCTCCACCCTGTGCACTTTGCAGGAATCAAGAGCATCCCGTGACTCCCATTGAGTCTGCTAGAAGCTGGTAGTGTAGACAGCGTCTACACTGACGTCAGAAGAAACGAGGACCACACGGATGAGGCTTCACCAAAGATCACTGTTCTGTGTTTTCCTTCTTTAAATCATACCTTTGAAATTTTATTATACCATCTGTCAGCTCAGAATCGTGGGCTCACACGGTATTAGAGGTGGTGGAGAACTAGAGAGACCAATTCACAGCTGCTTGTGTTAAAGCCAGAGGACCGGGACCCAGAGAGGCTCAGTGACGTCCTCAGGGACACAGGAAGCAGGGCTACAGCTTGACGCCCCAGATCTTTCCTGATGGGTCTTCAATGTCTGTTAGACAACATTTCTTGATTGCAAGAAACAAAAGCCAACTCTGCATAACTTAAACACAGAGGAAGTTTATTAGAATGATACAAGGGACCCACAAAACCCAGGAGACTAGTGGAGACAGCAGACTGCAGGGGTGCCCGGAGCTGGCCGGGCAGACTGGGAGGCCAGCACCTGCTGCCCTAAACGAATCCAGAACACCCCTCTCTGCAGGTGCAGAGTACCCGGCTGGAGCACCCACACCGTGAGCCCAGGCCACTGCTCCCAGCCTGGCTCTGGGGGTTGGAGAAGGTGGTCGCCCCTCATCAGTTTTGGAGGCGGGGAGTGTATACATGTATATTACTGCCTAATCCTATCTTTATATAATTATTATACAATTCCACCATCTTGTATATTGTATACAATTGTATAATATATATTAATTGGGCTTTAATATATTAAATGTGAGAATATTATCTAAAGGGAGAGAGGACTGGAGGTTGAAGAGCAAAAAACAAAAGAGGAGCACGCGTGTCCCCCTGGGTCCCCCACGTGGACACACGGCCACTGTGCTCCGTCCGCGTCCTCCACGCGAGCACCCGTCACGGCACCAATCTCGGTGCGTGAACTGCCCTGTCTGTCCTTCCAGCTCAGATTCGTCCCCTCACCGTTCTTCAATCTAGGACAGAACTGTAAAGTCAACCAAAACCAGCACATCTTATACATATTTGGGGTCCTCATTCTATGTCTTCCACTCATTTCAAGACATTCCTGGGACCTCAACTTTTTTTTTTTAAATGAGGACTATAATTTAATTCGTGTTTCCATTAACTGCTGACCAAACTATTGGAATCACTCAGCTCCCTGGGCCAGTTCGCTGAATCCAGAGCGCGTGTTTCTCGCGCCGACAAAGACAAACCCAGCCGGACACGGAAGGATGTGCCTCCCTCCGTCATCCACGGATATCCTCAAGTTTTCACTCGTGTACCGTGGTGAGTTTCCACAGTTGTGTTTTAGTTTTAGAGCCTCTACTCCCGACTCCACAGTGGGTATGGTGGGAGTGGGCGTGGGGTCCAGCCTGGAGTCAAGCCGTGGCTTGCGCGGGTCCTGTCTGTGCGTGCGCGGGTCGTGTCTGTGCGTGCGCGGGTCGTGTCTGTGCGTGCGCGGGTCCTGTCTGTGCGCGCGCGTGTCCTGTCTGTGCGTGCGCGGGTCATGTCTGTGCGTGCGCGGGTCGTGTCTGTGCGTGCGCGTGTCCTGCCTGTGCGTGCGCGGGTCGTGTCTGTGCGTGCGCGGGTCCTGTCTGTGCGTGCGCGGGTCCTGTCTGTGCGCGCGCGGGTCGTGCCTGTGCGCGCGCGGGTCGTGCCTGTGC
>CM052437.1:1236252-1263236 GCA_028533085.1 Varecia variegata
GCGCGGGTCGTGTCTGTGCGTGCGCGGGTCCTGGCTGTGCGTGCGCCGTGGGAGAGGTGTCCCCTGCCCAGGCACGTTCTTAACCGAGCTATTCAGCGTTCGCTCTTCCTTGTGGGGTCCTTGGGGCTGCGCGTTCAGGAACACGTGAAATCACATAGAGTCAGAATGTTACCTTGGGGGCGACACACAAAACCTGAAAGGTTTGGACTGTGCCCTGGGTGGGAGTGGGGGTCACATTTTATGCCTCACCGGCAGTTCTCCCCCGGAGAAACGAAGTGAGACGGTGTCGCTGATGCCACCTCTCCCAGTGGCACTTGGTAATTCACGAGGAAACTGGGAACAGAAACGTGGTCCCCCTCGGCGTCCCTGAGACCCCTCGCCGCACTGGCCTGTCTGAGCACCTGCTCACCCCGCTGGACGTTCAGATCCTGAGGTCGCCCGGGGACAGGCTTTGCCAGCCGGCCTGGCTGCCCCACAGCGGGGCTTGGGGAAGGTTTGCTCATTGAACAAGCGTCTGGAAAAGCTGTTCATGAACTTTCGTGCACTCGCAGTATTATCTAAGTAAAAGCTGCAGTCTACAAAGCGACAAGTTCTCCCAAAAAGGGCAGGTATGTGTTTCTGACAGGAGTTAATAACAATCCACATTCCAAGCTTCAGACATTTGGGCCCAGCTTCATGTCAGCTGGCGAGATGAGGTCACGGGCTTGGCCTGGTTTTATCACATCTGAAGACACTTGAGGACACGCGGCCTCCTTGCATCTTTCTGGTCTGGAACCATGGCAGGAAGTAAAATTATCCAATAAAACAGTTAAGAAAAATATTCAAAGATGAGACCTTTGCTGACAACTGCCTTAAGTGCTGGCAGGAACGGGTTGTACCCACTAATTAGCAGGGGACGGCATCCACCCAGCATGGCCCTGGTACCCCCAGTACCCCCAGTAATTAGCAGGGGGACAACATCCACCCAGCATGGCCCTGGTACCCCCGGTACCCCCAGTAATTAGCAGGGGGACAACATCCACCCAGCATGGCCCTGGCACCCCCGGCACCCCCAGTAATTAGCAGGGGATGGCATCCACCCAGCATGGCCCTGGTACCCCAGCACCCCCAGTAATTAGCAGGGGACAGCATCTACCCAGCATGGCCCTGGTACCCCCGGCACCCCCAGTAATTAGCAGGGGGGGACAGCATCCACCCAGCATGGCCCTGGTACCCCCGGTGCCCCCAGTAATTAGCAGGGGGGGATGGCATCTACCCAGCATGGCCCTGGTACCCTCGGCACCCCCAGTAATTAGGGGGGATGGCATCCACCCAGCATGGCCCTGGTACCCCAGCACCCCAGTAATTAGCAGGGGGACAGCATCCACCCAGCATGGCCCTGGTACCCCCAGTAATTAGCAGGGGGACAGCATCCACCCAGCATGGCCCTGGTACCCCAGCACCCCCAGTAATTAGCAGGGGGGGACGGTATCCACCCAGCATGGCTCTGGTACCCCCAGTAATTAGCAGGGGGACAGCATCCACCCAGCATGGCCCTGGTACCCCCAGCACCCCCAGTAATTAGCAGGGGGGATGGCATCCACCCAGTATGGCCCTGGCACCCCCAGTAATCAGTGGGGGGACGGCATCCACCCAGCATGACCCCAGTGGTCCCAGTGGCCCCAGGACCCCCAGTGGTCAGCTGGGGTCAAAGCTCTGGTCCTCACGGTGACTCAGCGGCAGGTTCTAATTCAGACAAGATGCGCAAAACCAGCCACTCATCCCCAAGAGCTATTCTTTGCCACCCTTTAACACAGGAAACTCATCTTTTTTCCTGAGGATAACAATGACTAAGGAGGGTGTCCTGGGAGGACTGTGAGGCTTTGTCACTGCTGTGTCACTCCTCTGTCCCACAGAGCCACCAGCTTGCCTCCTGCCACTGCAGGAACACGGCCAGCACGCAGGTGTCGGGAGCTGCTGGCCACTGCCACCTCCCAGTTGCAGCTGCTCACTCTCGCATTCCGGCTTTGGGAAAGTTTTCACCTGAGGTTGACGAGTGACCACACCTTTCCGCCCTAGCCCTCATCTCAAGCCGTCTGAAATTTGCAAGGGCAGAAGTGAGACTTCACAGAGTGCCCGCAGGTTCCAGCGGGGCATGTCTGTGTTCAGGGCACTTGGAGACACCAGGAGACCCTGGAAATCGGCCCCGGAGCCGGGGAGTCTCCACCCGACTGCAGATGACTCATGCTGCCTTCTTGGGGCTGCGTCGCACTGTTTCTGACTCTCTCTGCCATTACGCGTCTGGCCTTCCACACGCAGCAATCAGGGGACTGCTGTGACACGCTCGGTCGGGAACGGGGCCATATGTTTCCAGGAACACCACTCCAGACTTGCTCGCTCGGACGAGGGGAGCTCAGATGGCTCATAAGTGGATTTGGCCCTGGCGGGTTTTCATGTTTAGTTTCTTCCACGAGGTTTCAGATGAAGATATTAAAGGTTTCTGTCTGCAGATAACAAATGACTTTGGATTTTTTAATTTTAATGATTAGGGAGGGATTTTTTTATTTTCTAAATGATTTATATAACTTAAAAATATTATAAAAATTTTAAACATGCATGAAGTAGATTAAATTTTAAATAATCAATAATCAATAGTTCATATATCCAAACTCGGCCTCAGCAATGACCTGCATTGTGATGATCACATTTCATCCGTCAGGTGGAAGGCAGGTGACAGGGTCTGACGGTTTGTGTTCCCCAGAATTCAGATGCTGAAATCCTGCCTCCACGGTGGTGGTAGTAGGAGGCAGGGCCTCTGGGAGGCAGTGAGGTGGTGCAGGCACAGCCTTCACGCTGGGATTAGTGCCGTCCTATTAATAAAAGGGAGCCCTGCCCCTTCTACCTGTCAGGACAGGTCCGGAGGCACCACCTGTGTAAACCAGGAAGCGGGTCCTCAGCAAACGCTAGACGCTCTGGTGCCTTGATCGTGGACCTCCCGCCTCCAAAACTGTGCAAAATCCATTTCTGTGGTTTGTAACCATCCAGCCGATGGTAGTTTGTTATATTAGCAGCAGCCCGGACGCATGAAGATGGATTATTTTTTGAAGGAGGCCGTTATTTTTTCCCAGTGAAAGTTAGGTTTCTCTCCTTTGGAATATTTACATGGTAAAGTTTTTTTTAATATAAAATATAACATACATTTAGTAAAGTGCATAAACCTTGGATATACAGCCCAGTGAACTTTCTTACAAGTGACCATATCCACATGCCACAGCCCCGGTCGAGACATAAGACATTGTGCCCCACCCCCCCACGCCTGCCTCACGCTCCCTCTGGTCCCGCCCGACACCCCCACCCCAGACACCCATTGTCCTGGTTTCCAGCATCACGGATTAGTTTGCCGTCTTTAAGTCGCATGAAGTTATGTAGTGTGTATTCTTACATACCTGACTTCCTTCCCTCCAGTGACATCTGTGAGAGTCATCTGTATCATTGTACATACGTGGCAGTGGCGTGCTCTTGCCATCATCATGAAGAATTCCTGTTTGAATATATTAATACTGCAATTTCTCTGTTCTATGGTTGATGAACTGTTTTCTTGGTGTTTGGACATTAGCAATTCTGCTGCTGTGGAAATCTGGGAGGTATTTTCAGTGCGCTGATGCATGTGTGTTGGATGTATACCCAGGAGAGGAGCTGTAATGCCCGCTGGGTGTGAACGCACTGTGTTTCTGTAGACACTGCCGAAGGGTTTTCCAGAACGGCTGTACCAATTTCCTTTTCCACCAGCAGTGCATGAAAATTCTGGTTGCTGCACATCCTTGCCGACACTTGCTATGGTCTCTCATTTTCGCTGTAGCCGTTCTGGTGGGTGACGAGCAGCGCAGCCTGCAATTCGAATGTGCGTGTTTAGGATGGCTACGGCTGTGGACTTTTCATGTGCTGACGGAGCACCTTGCAGGAGCCTGATCAAGACCTTAGTTCATGTTCACCACTTGTGCGAGCTCTTTAGTATCACGGATACAGGCCTTTTTTGGGACATTTGTACTGCAAAGATCTTTCTCACTGTGGCTTCCTTCTTAACATTGTCTTAGGATCAACAGAAGTTCTTAATTTTCATGAAGTATAATTAATCAATATTCTAGCTTAAGTTTAATGTTATTTCTATGTTCTGCTTAAGAAACCTTTGCATATACAAAGGTCAATCAATTCTATGTTCTAGATGCTGTACTGTTTCACTGTTCACATTAGGTCCACAATGCACATGGCATTGATACTTTGCAAATGGTGTCAGGTAGGGACCGAGATTCACTGTTTCCTCCTGTGGATCTGTAACACATGGATGGTAACTTAATGGAACTATTATTTTCCCGTCCTATCCATCATATCATAGTGTTACCTTCATGGTACATGAGGTGGCTACATATGTGTGAGTCTGTTTAGGAATTTCTATTCTGTTCCTTTGGTCAATTTGTCTATCCTTGCACCAAAACTACATTAGATTAATTATTGCATCTTTATCATAGGGCTGAAATCAGGGATTGTAAACGCTCCTTCTGGAATTTTTGTTGAGATTACATTGAATCTGTACATTAAATTGGGGAAGATTAATAGATTTAAAATATTGTATCTTTAAATCCATAAACCTAATATATTTTTCCATGTATATAGGTCTTAATTTTTTTGAGATAAAATTTACATAACATAAAATTCACCATTTTAACCATTAACTACTTTAAAGTATATAATTCATTGCTTTTTAGTATATTTGCAATGTTGCACAAGCATCCTGCTACCTAATTCCAGAACACTGTCATCACCCCAGACCCACTAAGCAGTCCTTCCTCATTCGCTCCTGCCTCCAGCTCCGGAAACCACAGATCCTGCTGTCTACAGGATTTGCCTCTTCCGGACATTTCACATCCGTGGAAGCCTACAACACATGGGCTCTGTGTCCGGCTTCTTTCACTTCACGTGTTTCCCGTGTTCTTCCATATTGTAGCACATATAAGTATTTCATCCCTTTCTATGGCTGAATAATATTCCATTGCATGTATATACCACTGTTTATCTAGTCATCAATTGACGGACATTTGGGCTGTTTCCACTTTTTGGGTATGTGCTATGCTGCTATGAACATTTGCGTACACATTTTTATATGGACATATGATGTCATTACTCTTGGGCATATACCTAGGGATGGAATTAATGAGTCGTATGACAACTCCGTGTTTTACTTTTTGAGAAGCTGTTTTCCACAGTAGCTACAACATCATACATCCCCACTGGCAATGAATACGTATGAGGTTTCTAAAATCTACACACCCTCTTGAACAATTGCTATTTTCTGTTTCTTTGGACTATAGCCATCCTAATGAGCTGGTATGCCATTGTGGTTTTAATTTGCGTTTTTCTATTGACTGATGATATTGTGCATATTTTCATGTACTTATTGGCCATTTGCATATCCTCTGTAGGGAAATCCCTATTCAAATACTTTGCCTATTTTTTACATGAGTTGTTTGTCTTTATTTTGTTGATTGACATGAATCTTTTATATAGTCGGAACACTAGATTCTTGTCAGATACGTGACTTGCAGACATGTTCTCACGTTCTGGGGGGTTATATTTTCATTTCCTTGGCAGTGTTGTTCCTTGTGATTTTGATGTTGTTCTTAAGAAACTGTTAACCTCCAAGGTCATGAAGATTCATATCTATGTGATATCTGACTTTTTATTTCTCACATTGGTGGTGTGTGTCTGCTCTCTGTTCTCCACTGCAAGGCTTTCTAGGGATTTATTAATCTTATTTGCCCTTTTTAAAAAATTAACTTTTGTTGTTTTTAGTTTATCATATTTTTATACTCTTATTTTTATTGTTTCCTCCTTTCTATTTTTTTTTGAGTGTGGCTTGCACTTTATTCAGACCACACCTTGGCTGGGTTCCTCGCTCGCTGATGTCAGCGTTACTTCCATGACAGCGCGTGCATTTACGCTGACATGCTTTCCTCCAGCACTTCGTCGGCTATGTATCAAAAGTTTGATACATTGTATTTTTCTTACCATTCAGCTAAAAATATGTCCTCATTTCCTTTGTGCTTTATTCTCTTCTCATGATTTATTTTGTAATGTATTGCTTAATCTCTAAAACTCTGGAAATTTTTTAGTTATTTTTTATTACTGATTTCTTGTTTGATCTCACTGTGGCTAGAAAACATGTTAAATCAAGTCAGATGTCCTTAGAGTTGCTTTTTGGCCCATAATATAAACAGTTTTTGTAAATATTCCATGTGAACTTGAAAAGTTAAGTCCACTTTGATAACCGTGTTTTTCACACATTCATACTATTTGTTTGTTTTCATTTTTATTGAGAGTTGTTTTAAATTTTTCTGTGATTGTGGATTTCTCTAGTTTTCTTTTTAGTCAATTTTTAGTTTTTGCTTTATATGTTTTGAAATTGTGTTAGTAGGTGCATATAAATTTAGGATTTAACCTTTCTACTAAGTTGTACTTTTTTAAACTTCGAAATGTTCCCCTTTGTTTCTAAAAATACTTTTTGCTTTTAAGTCTACTCTGTCTATACTATGGTTAGTATTTTTAATGTGTGTCTTTTTCAATTCCTTTATTTTAAACTTTCTGTATTCTTGTACTTAAAACATATTTATTGCAAGCAACATATACTTGGATTGTAAAATATTGATTATAAACCTTTTGACTTTTATTTGTATTATTTAAATTTTCATGTAATATAATTAATTATATTCTCATATTTAAATCTAGCATTTTACTAATTTTTCCTATCTGTACTATTTGTTCTTTGTTCTCTTTTTCTTCTTTCTAGTTTTGTTTTTGATTGATTGCAACTATTTTTAATTTTACAGTTAATATTTATTACCTCATTGGTTATACATGCCTTCACTGTTCTTGTAGTGACTCTAGTAGAGATGGTGACATGTATCCTTAATTTATTTGAGTGTACATTGAAATATTTCTTTTACTATTTCTTGATTAATACAAGGACATTGCAATATTTTGACTCCAGTTTTTTTGTGCAATTGTTGTATTTCAATTCTTCATATAATTTAAATCTCAAAAGAATTTTTAATCATCTTGGTGATATTCTATATTCAACTAGAGTCAACCACATATTTACCTTTTCTAGTGTTTTTCATTTCTTCCTGCATTTCTGAGCTGCTTTATGGGATTATTTTCCTTCTGTTGAAAAACTCCTTTTTGTTTCTTCATTTCTTTTAATATTGTTCTGCTCATAATGAATTCTCATTTTTTTGTTTGTCTAAAACATATTCATTTCACTTTAATGTTTAAAAACTATTTTTATTATGTATTCAATTCTAGTTTGGAAATATTTTCTTTCAGCATCTAAAACTGTCATCTAATTGTCTCTTGGTTTCTATTGTTTATGCTACAAAAATTGCTGTCAGTCTTATTGTGGCTTTTTTGAAGGAAAGGTTTATTTTGACTGCTTTTAACATTTTAAATTTTTTCTTTGTTTTCCAGCAGCTTTGCCCTAATGTGAATAGTTGTGTGGCAGGTGGATTCTAAAATGGTCCTCACCCCTGTGGAATCCCCTGTCCCCCCGGGGGGGGGGGGGGACCAGTGTGGCGGGCCCCAGGCATGGGATGAGATGCACTCCTGGGATTGTGTCATGTTGTATGTAAGGGGATTCTCCCGCTGTCATCAGGGCCCCAAGTTGGTTGGCGTTGAGTTAGTCAAGGGGTAGATCATCCGACGTGGGTCTGGCCCACCAGGCGATGTTTTTAAAGGCAGAGAGTTTTCTGCACTGGCCTTGGAGGAAGAACACAGCCATGCTGGGAACTGCTTGTAGACTGGCGGCTTAGAGTGGTCCCCTGCCAGCCGCTGGGGAGAAAATGAGACCTCAGCCACATGACCGTGAGGGACTCAATTCTGTCAACACCCCAAAAGAGCTCGAAAGAGGACCCCGTGCTTCAGATGAGAACCCCAGCCTTGGGCGACACCTTGATTGGAGACTCGTGCGTAGGGGGCTCAGAGCCCCCCCGAGCCTGCCTGAGTTCTGTCCTACAGAGCTGTGAGATGACAGTGCCTGTTGTTTATGCCTCTGAGTTTGTGGTGGTTTCTTACACAGCAAAAGAAAACTACTATTTGTGTTTTTAAATTGGGCTTCCTGGTGTTTTTTTTTTTTTTTATCTTGCAGAGAGTTCACATACCTTTTCAAATTTGTAGATCCATGTCTCATGTGTTTTGGAAAAATATTTGGCCAGTATGTCTTCAAATATTGTGTCCACTCTAAGCTTTCTCTCCTATCTTTCTGAGTTTCCAAGAACCTGAGTGTTAGACAGCTTCCCGGTGTCTCATGCATTGTACGTATTTATGCCTCATGCGTTCTATTCCGAGAGTGTAGATTTTTATGTATCTCAATCAAAGCTCGGAGCATCCATCAGACTCTGTCTCCACCTTGGTGGGACTTACACTCTCATTTTCGTCTCTCCAGCACTATGGCGTTTCTGAAACTTCCATAGAACCTTTTAGCGTCTTAGCAGACTCTGTTTGTTTCTTGGCCAACTGCACTGTGCATGCTCGGTTTAAAAGTGGGTCAAATGCTTGAGTGGAAATTGCATGCAGGAAATTGGATTCGGTTCTTCATGTTTCCCTGATTTCCACACTTTAAAAATTATTCGGCTTTTTATGTTGTTCTCCATGGGAAGATTCTTCCAATACCAGCTACAAGATCTCAGCTAGAGCAAGACCACTTAAATAGTCAAAACAAGGTAGCAGACATACTCTAAGTGAATTTTCATTTATCAAAAAGCAACGCCAAATACTCTGTAAAGGCTGCTTGAGAATGAACTAAGGAGATCAGTTAGACCTGAAAGAAATAAGAAATGTGCTCACTGTTAACATGAAGCGTGTTCGTGATTTATGGTCGGAACATATTCATGGTTCAACAAGTCCCTAAAAAGACTGAAAATATAAATACTTTGAAATGATTAAAAAGGGGCAGATGAAAGTCACTGCCATTAAAAATAGTGAAGAAAGTGTAGGTTCCGTTCAGGGGCTTAGACCCAAAGCCCTGTCACCTGCCCCTGGGCGGTCAGTGCTGGGCGTGACCTACCTGCGTCTTACTGGGCGTTGGGCACTGAGGTTCCTTTGGGAAACCGCTCTGCTGTTCAGTCCTGCCCGCAGCCTCGGGGCCAAGCCCAGCTTCAGCAGAGAATTCGTAGAGCAGGTGCAGCTAACACACATGGCTGTGGGAGTCACGTGAAACGGGCTCAGAACATTGGTTTACCCACCACCTTCTGTCGTGGACAAACCACTCAAATTCTTAGTCTCAGCTTCCCAGTCTGTGAAGTGAAGGTTGTTATGACAATTAGCGTAGTACACTGTCACCTGCCTGTACACCCATAAGCGATCAGTAAGGTCTGCCCTTTTCTCTCTCTTCCTTTTAGCATCATATTCTCACATTCATGGGATTATTACGTATTGATGCCACTCTGTCACTTATTTCTGACACCCACCTGGCTTCAGTGACTTCTTTTGCAGTCTGTGGGGTGTGTGGCCTGTGTGTGTGTGTGCATGCATGTGTGTGTCTGTGTGTGCACGCGTGCTGGGGGAGGCAGGTCAGGAAGGGCTGGGCAGGGGGATCTACGCTGTGGGGACCGACTCCATGGCAATTCCAACGAGCCCGGCAGCCTGCGCTCCACGTGTGAGCAAGGCAGCGTTCATTGTCCCCCCAGCCAAGAGGGTCGGCACAGCCCTGGACGTGAAAGAGGAGGACGCAGCTACTTCTAGCCCAGCAGAAGTGGTGGCAGAGGGATCACCCGTCTGTGCAGACCCTGCAATGATGCAATTAAGGGACCACTGCGGGCGAGATGTCAGTGGCGCGGGGCAGATCTGCGAGGCCCTGTCATGATGAGGTGACTGCGAAGTGCACACGCGGTGCAGAGCTCTGAGGCAGGGCCACGCCAGAGCCTGTGTGGGGAAGGACAGAACAGGACATTGCCTTCCAGGAGCCCCGTGCAGGCTGGGCAGAGCCGCTCTGCTCGAATGTCTGGGGAACTGGGAGGGGCTGGAGGGCCAGAGTGTGGGGACCCAAGCTGGGGAGAGGGGCAGGCTGACAGCAGACAGGGGGGACATCGTAGTGGTGACAGCTTTTACCAGCAGGCACTGTCCCCTGGAATCCCAAGACAGTTCACTCACGAAACCTCCACACCTTCGGATTTCAAAGTTTGGGTGCTGTTATTCTTGAACAGGGATATGTGCTTTTAGAATTTAATTGTTATTACGAAGGACAGTGGAAGCGGCTGTTAGAGAAAAGCACAGTGTGACCCTCAGCTTGCCATGCTGCCGTCCCAACCTGACCACAGTGCCAGAGACGTGGTGAGGACCCCACTGTGTCTGGGGCTCAACAAGGCAGCAGGCTGGGGCTTGGGGCGAGAGTCAGGCTGGGGAAAGCCGGGTTTTCCCCCAAATTCCCCCTCTCCTTCCTGTACCTCCGGGGACTGTGCACAGCGAGGGGACGGAGCGCGTGCAGAGACGTGTGTCCGGACTCTGGAAAACTCCTGCTGCAGCCTCAGGGAACTTTTCCCGACAGAATTAGTCTGGCTCCGCACAAGCACATCCGTGTGGGTTCCAAGCTGGCAGACGGGCTGCAGGCAAAAGGACTCGGTGGCTGGTAGGGCGGGGCCGGGTGGGCAGGTGCCACTTCAAGCGACGCGTGGCGAGGATGGAGCCGGCTTCCATCGCGGGCCTTCCCTCCACCTGTGCGCCAGGCCTACGTGTCTCGGTGCCCGCTGACCTGAGGTCAAGGGCAAAGGCCAGAGTGGGGCTACCCTCCAGGTGTCCGGGAGGAGAGGGCGGGCGGGCCCAGATCTTTGCTCCCGGGCCCCTCCCCTGGTATAATTATTAATCTCCCTTCTCTGCATCAGTAGCGACAGAATCAGGGAACCCAAAAGGGGGCGGGATCTCTCCCAGGTCACTGTCCTGTTTTACTCGGCCAGGACCATGTGGAGAGGTGGAATTGCTCTCGCAGGTCCCGCAGCCCTGGGGTGGGCCGCGACCCACCGGCTCCTTCTCCCCACCTGCCGGAGCCCCGGGCGCGGACTGCCACCCTCCTTCGTTCCTCTGGGAATCTGAGTCCCCACGCGGCCCCTCTGCATGGTGACCGCAGTGACAGTCACAGTGAGCCACAGTCGGATGTAGAGGGTGCTCCGGCATCCTCGGCGATGAGCAGAGGGACCCGTGAGACCCGTCTCTCCTGCGGGGCAGGCAGGGCGCCTGCGCAGGGAAGCCGCGGTCACGTGGCAGCGGGGCAGGCTCACATGGGACGTGGCTGCTTTATTGGCGTTGGCTCCTGGTTTAACCTTCGGAGCTTCCGTTTCCTGCTCTGCGTGTTGAGAAAACAGCGCACACGTGGCGGGAGTGCGGGGCGGGTAGAGCACTGCCAGGCAGCTCCTGGTGCCCCAGGGCAAGGGTGTGTGCACCAGCCCCCGTGTCTGCAGGACTGACTGGCACCGGGTCCCTGACCGTGGCAGGTGCTGGGCAAATACCCGCTGAGCTGAATGTCGCTGGGAAACAGTCAGTTTCCACTGGGCTCGGATGACACAGTGGTAATGCTGTCTTTGCTTGGGGGCGGGGGAGGGAGAAGCCACAGGCTCCGGGAGAAAACCGACCAGCGGTGGCCTAGAACACAACTGTGCCCTGAAAAGTCATCGCATCCGATGGCCGCAGGGAGCCCGGCTTCTGGGCCGTGGTTTTGGAAGGCGGTCAGGACTGACACTTCTGTTATTTTATGTGTTCCCCAGCGCGCTGGTTGCCAGACCCTCAGTGCTCCTGGCATTGCACGTCAGGTGGCTCCGTCGTGCTCCCAGGAGGACCAGCCAGACCGCGGCCTCCTGCGGTGAGGTGGCCTCGCGGCCGGTGCAGGAGTCAAGGTGGGTTCACCAGGTGCGGGCATCCAGTTGTGCCTGGAGTGCGTTGCTGCTCTGTTCAGGGCGGAAAGCTGTCCTTGTCGGTGCCACGGAGGAGGGAAACGATTTGGGTCTGGATTTCATGCCACTTCTCCCTGGCACGGGAGGAACGTTCCGGAAATCGCGTGCAGGGCGGGCGTCTCAAATACTTCAGGACACGCAGAAGAGCCCCTTCCGCGTCCAGGCAGGAAATCTGGACTCCGTCTGCCGAGCTTTTGTGCAGCAGGCGCTTTCTGCTCTCTGCTTAGAAACCCACTGGATTCGCGTTTTCAGACGACATGGCGCATCGGGGGCACGTCACGGATGGGGATGGAGGGAGCCCTGGGACTGGAATGGCACCAGGTCTGTGCCCTTCCCACCAGGGTCTTGCCTTCTGTCAGAGCCAAGCAGAACAGGAGGTGCTTTTCTTTCACGTTTCCCGCTGTGCGGTGTTACTCTGCTGTGCCGCGCGGCTGATGTCAGTGCCGGTCTTTGAACAGTGTTAAGCAGCAATAATTCCTCTTTTTTCCCCTTTCTCTTTTTTTGTCAGCTGCACCGTCTTCACTGCAGACTACAGTTTGAACACGACGCTGACGTATCCACAGGGGCCAGGCACCTGTTTATTATTCATGTGTAACACATGGCCCCAGGTTTTCAATCAGCTTAGTTAGAATACATCTTCTGCCTAAAAGGAAAAAGCAGCATCAAAAGACAAAGAAAACTGCTTTTTGTTGTTGTTTTCCTGTGCTTGATAAATAAAGGCTTATTCTCTCGATTTAAAGAGATATCAACTTGAGCTTAAAGAGAGTAGTTGGTGATAGCTCCACAAATACACAGGCTGGTCTTAGAACCAGAAGAAGTTCTATCTCAGTATAAATGATTAATTAATACATTTTCCCCCTAATATCTCCTGAATCCACCCTTTTTTCTCCACTGCTGGGGCCACTGTCGTCTCTCACTGGGGTTGCCCAGCCTTTTGTCTGGCCCAGACTGCACGGTGCAGCTGGGTGAGCATTGGCTACCTGAACTGTTCTCTGCCCTCCCTCCGGGCCCATCCCCTGCGGAGTGAAGTCCCCTCCTCGCCTAACACTCCAGGCTCTGGGCTTGGCCCACCTTCCCAGCTCACCTCTGCCGGTGCTCCAGCCCCGGGGAGCCCTTCCTGGTCTGCAGGAGCTGTGCCGCCTCTGCCCTGCCCGGCACCTGCTTGCTCTGTGCTGCCTCTGCCCTGCCCGGCACCTGCTTGCTCTGTGCCACCTCCCGTCCCCACTCCCCACGGCCCCAGCCCCTCCCCAGCTCCCTCCTTGATGCTGGCTCCAGGAGGAAGCCTCACTCTGGGATGGCTTCCTGACCACCTCTCCCGCCAGGATCGGGTGTCACTCCTGTTTGCTCCTGCGCATGCTGTTTTTAACTTGAATTCATCACACCATATTGTAAGCACCCAGGTTATTGGACTCCATTTGGGGCAGGAATTATCTTTCCTCCAACTCCAGCATCTACCATACTGCCTGGACGTAATAGATGCTCAGGAACTGCTGAATGAACAGACGCTCTGTTATGGAATTTCTTGTCTTTGTTCATCTGACAGTTGCTGGGCAACTGCCATGTGCCAGGCACCAGGTTGCTGGGTGTTGCAGGCACCAGGTGCAGCCATGACATTAACGAGACTCTGGTGGCTCATGGCAGTAGTGAGAGAAGCCCCCCATCCCTAGGGTCTGTGTCTCAGGTTCTTTTAAGGTACGAGGTGCCCAGACATGGCCAAGCAGACAATCCTTAAACTCAGTCCTGGAAAAGCCTTAAGATGATCTGATCTGTGTTTTTAGTTACTGTTTTAGCAGTGGAACCAAGTCTTAAAATGGCATTATACATACAACTTGATAAAAGAGCTAAAACACTAAACTAATCTGGTTGAAATTGAGTGAGGGTCTTAAACTCCCACACACTGTACATCTCCCATCCTGGTCACCCTGATAAATGGTTTGGAAATGCAGATCTAACCTAACACCGTATATTACAGGGGAGGAAATGAATCTCTGCGGGAAATGATTGTAAGATCACACAGTGAGGTAGGGCAGGGCAGGCACTAGAACTGGAACCTCGTACCTTTCCTCCAAAATCCGTCTTTTATCCTGTGTTCCACACGCATTCCTACTTGTTTATCCACGTATCTATCACCTACCTATCAATCATCTAGTATCTATCTATCTATTAGTATATATTTATCTATCAATTATCTACCTATCCATCCATCCATCCATCATCTATAATCATCTATTATCTATCTATTTATCTATCAGTCATCAACCTGTAATCTAGCTACCTATCCATCCATCCATCATCTATAAATTATCTATCAATCATCTATCTCATCTACCAATCATCTATCTACCTATCTATCACCGATCAATATTCTAGCTACCATGTATGATCATTACTCTTCATCCTCCTCACCATCTGTTTATTCAGCGTGCATTCCGGGCCGCAAAGACTAGCAATTCATTCCCGGTCTCTGCAGGACTGGCCGACCCCGCCTTGCTGCTGCGGCAGTCACCAGCGGTGAGGGTGTCGCACGCCCTCTGTCACCTCCTTCTCTCTCCTTAGCCTTCAGGTGCATCTGAGTCAGTGGCTTCTGCTGTTTCACCTTCATCTCCATTTCTTGCTAGGTGCGTGCTCCCCGGAACACGGCTCCTCGGCGTGGCCCCTCACCTCCTCCCTAGGCAGGGTATGGAAACTGACCTGTGTTCCCTCGTGTCAACCCCGGTTCCTGGGACAAAGCCGATGGCAGCCCTGTCCTGTGTGCCTTAGCCTCTGGGCTGGGCACTTTCCCCTGCCGCCGTTGGCTTCTCCTTCAGCAAGGCTCAGCCGCGGGCTGCCATGGAGACCACGTGTCCGTTTGCCTTATGTGCCGCGTGCTGGGTTGGGGGGGTGGGAGATGGGGGAGAGGAAGCGATTGCTCTGCACCACCCTTCTGGCCACTGCAGAACCAGCCCACGGAAGCTCCACCAATGCCACATGTGGCTCCCACAGCCACAGGCACCTCTGTGCATCTGCAAAGGAGGGAGGAAGTATCGAGCATTCTGTGGGTGTTTTCTCTGGACTAGTCCTGGAAGCAGAGTATATCCTTTCTGCCCACTTCTCTTGGCCAGAATGTCATCACATGGCCGTACCTGGACACAAGGGGGCCTGAAAACGTCGTCCCTACTTGGCAGCTGTTTTTCAGTGACAACCTTCCACTGTGGAAGGTGACCACGGATCCCTGCAGACAGCCAGCAGTCCCTGTGGAACGTGGCACTTGTCAGACGTCCAGTGTTTTGCTCCTTCGAATATTTTGCCCGTTCATGGCTGTTTCAGGCAGGGGGTAAATCCAGTTCCTACCTGCCCACCTTGGCTAAGAGAGGGAATCCCTCACTGGTGTATCATTTGTGCCTCTTTACTATGTTGCTTGGTGTTTTCCCCAGAGTTTACAGTACACACCGTTAATTAATCACGGTCTACCCTAAAATGACAATACACCACTGTTTATAGTGAAAGGTTTTGCAACACTACACTCCTGGTTTCTTCTTATCCTTTTTGTTATTGCCTTGTATTTTATTTTTACCTCTGTTACAAACCCACAAAACATGGGTACTATATTTGCTTTAGACAATTGCCTTTTAGAACAATTAAAATAAAAAATATTTTTCTATTTACTTACATTTATGTCATTTTCAGTTGTCTTCCACTTCTTTGTTTAAATCCAAGTCTGTCTGAAGGACACTCTTGAATATTTTCATAGATCAATTCTCGTGGCAATTAATTCTCAGTTTTTATTTGTCTCAAAAAACCCTATCTCTCTTTCCTGTTGGAAGACATGTTTTTACTTAGTACAGAATGCCAGGTTGACAGGTTTTCTTTGTACTCTCAGCAATTTAAGGATTATACTCTCTTGTCTCTGTATTGCAGAGTTTTTGAGCAGAAGTCTGTTGTAATTCTTTGCATTTTGATTTTTTTTGTACATGCTATGTGTCTTTTTTCTCTGGCTTTTTTCAGAATTTTTTGGTATTTTTCTT
The DNA here is from genome assembly GCA_028533085.1 of Varecia variegata. Taxonomy (NCBI): domain Eukaryota; kingdom Metazoa; phylum Chordata; class Mammalia; order Primates; family Lemuridae; genus Varecia; species Varecia variegata. The sequence goes on from CM052437.1 coordinate 1,252,223, forward strand.
ACTTTTAGTTAGCAGTTTGAATATGTGTGCTTTTTATTTTATTTTGTTGATATTTATCCTGTTAGGCTTTCTTTGAGCTCCTTGGTTGTGTGCTTTTGGTATGTTTCACTAATTTTGAGAAATACTTAGTCATTATCTATTAAAATCATTCTTCTCTTCCATACTGTCCTCTTTTTTTTCATTTAGGATTCTGATTTTTTCTCTACTAGGCCATTTTCTATTATTCCATGACTCTTGGATGCTGTTTTATATTGTGTCACTGTTTTATCCTTTTGTTTTAATTTGGCTGGTTGCTGTTGACATTCAACTCACTGTTTCTTTACTGAGATGCCTCAGGTTACTGATGAGCCCATCAGAATCATTCTTCATTTTTGTTTCTGCCCCTCCCCCACTATTTCTAGCATTTGTATTTGATTCTTATAGTTTCCATCTGTCTACTGGAATTTCCCACCTCTTCATGCATGTTGTCCACTTTTTACATCAGAGTCTTAAACATATTATTCATAGTTATTTTGAATTCCTATGTGATTGTTTCAGCACCAGGTCATATCTATGTCTGGTTCTATTGTATACTTTGTCTCTTGACTGTGTGTGTATGTTTTCCTTGCTTCTTTGTGTAGCTTATAATTTTTGAACATCTTTCATAGAATAGTAGAGTCTGAGGAAATAGAATTTATGCTGGAAAATAAACATACAATTCCCTTTGCTATGCTTTTAATGTGGGGAGTTGAGCTAATCCGGTCAATAGTAGCATTTGGTTCGGATTTTCTCGTTGATACGGTTGCCCTTGGTGTTCCTCAGGTTTGCACTGGTCACTTTGTTTAGGGAGGATTTACTGGGGGATTTTTGTCAGTGTCTGTGCTGTTCTGAGCTTGAGGTCTTCCCTTTGCATCTGCACCTCAGAGAGGGCCCTCTCTGTGACCTCATCCCTCCCTAGCAGTAAACTGCTTTTTCTCGTTACTGGATGCCCCTGGCCCGGTGTCGGGGTGAGGAAGGTGATGGTATTCTCTCCCTTCTGGGTTAGTGTCAGTCTCTGGTGGGCCCTGTGTCCTTGCATCTAAGGGGTGGGGTCCTCACAGTGGTCCTGCCCCTTCCCACCATAAGGATATCCAACAGGCACTTCCTGCTCCTCTCCCAGGTGCAGGGGCCTCCCCTAATGTCTCGGAGTGTCAGGCTGTGGGGCTGTGGGTGCTTCCTGCCTCACCCTCAGGGGCTGCTGTCCCCCCTCCTCAGGCCACCTGGCGAGGCTGGAAAACAAAGCCTGCAAATTGGTGTGGATTCCTCTGCTGCTTTCCGGCTTCCAGGGTTCCATACTCTCACTTTAGCCCACACCTGCCTCTAGCAACTTGTTCAGGATTTCAGCTGAATCCTTCTTACCAGTTTCTGTACTGCCACCATAAGCAAATCCTTATGTTCCGTCGCTCCCCTAGGGCTGTGCTTCCTTAGGATCTGGGTTAATTGGTTTCTCTCTGACTTCAGCTCTCTATTGGCTTCAAGGAAAGTTATTATTTCATAAATTCTATGTCCTTTTTTGTATCGTTGCAAGGGGGGGCCATGATGCTATCTAGCCTTCTACAGTTTAAGTGGAAGCCAGAAGTCTGTCCTCATATTTTAAATTTCTAATAGCTCTTTTTGTTCTCTAAATTTTTTCTTTCTGAGCATCCCATTCTTGTGACATGGATGCAGTGTCTTCTCTGTGAATACTAATGATAGTGTCTCCTTCTTAAGTTTCCTTTTTCCCACATAGTCTCTGCTTCCTACAAATTGCTTTTGTTCTGTTTGATTGTTCTGGTCACTGGCTTTCTTGTTAGAGCACGTCTCAGATGTCTGGTCCTCCTTGACCATTGCTCATGATTAAGAGTGACAGGCCAGCAGTCAGTCCAGCCGCTCTGAAAGCTCCATAGAGCCGGTCGACTGTGGCTTTGTGATGAGTGGTCGGGGGGTTGACGTGAGCCTCTGATGTCGGTCTCTTGGTTCTTTCCTCTGTGGTGATCAGAGTCCCCAGAGGAGATTCCTCCAGCTCCCGCATGGAGAAAACAGGTCTGGCGGCCTCCTGGAAGCAGAGAATGCCTATTCCAGAGTATTTCATTTAAATTATATGGGGATATTATGAATGTCTTTCTGGAATATTATTCCTCTCTCTTTCTTTATTGCTCCTTTTCCAAATAGGAACATTGATACTTATTTAAAATACCTAAATAGACTTAAAAGATTTATTAAGCTCTGCAGTGTGGCCTTGTTCCTACTTTCCCATCAGCTTCCTAAGAGTGCAAATATTGCACTTTCAATCTTAGCGCAAAAGCTTTTTATATGCTGCTTCTTTCAAGCCCCGAGACTGAGTGCAGGCTCACAATTGCTCCAGGTTTACGAAGCAATAGCAGGTATGAAGAGGTCACTCTGCCAAGGCCTCAGCCCCAACCTTCCTCCTGGCGAGTGTGCGGTAGACCCTGCTTTGCTTTTGCATGTGTGCTTGTGCCCACGTGGCTTAAGGCTTAGACTCTCCTCTAGACACAGGGAGCTCCTCTGTACCCACAGCAAGTGATGACAAATGGTCAGAGGGAAAAGGCAACCTGTGTTGGGGAGACGTAGGTGTGGCCAAGCAGCAAGGAGGAGGGAGCACTCCTCTTCCTCCCACCATCTGTGTTTGCACAGGGCCTGGCACCTTGCCAAGCTCTTGGACATCCGTCATCTTGTGAATCCTCCCCAGTGGCTTCTGAGCCAGGAACAATGTATTTTGTGACCCTGATTTGAATGTTGGGCACTTTGAGGCTCAAGAGATTAAGGGACTTTTTTTTAATAAAAATACTTGCAAGTGGCACAGTAGGGATCTGGCACTACAGCCTGGGTTAGGACTAACCGGAATTAACGAAAGGCTGTTTCCTTAACATCACGTGCGTGGGAAGACTCGGAATAGGCTGGTGTAGGGTTAACAATAAGGAATCCCTGGGGCCGTGGTTTAATGAGTGGAGAAAATGATACGATGAGCACACGGATGTGGCTTACCTGGCAGTACCTGGTCCTACGGTACACGTGAGCAGTTCCTACCCTCCGTGGTAAGCGGGTGACATGTGTCCTCTGCAGTGCGGTCTATGTTATTGATATCTTCATTGTGAAGGTTGCAGATCAACTTGTCTTCCACTCTGCATTCACATAAATTCTGAACTAGTGATGTTTAAATGAATAGATTCTTATTGTAAAATACGTAAGATGGAAATGGCTGAAATATTCATCAACTGTGGGAGGGATTCAGGATGTTTTCAGGGCGAGGCATTAGCTCTGTTTGGAGCAGCACACTCATGCTGGGCAGGGAGCTGCAGAAACGGGGCGACCTTGGACAGGTGCTCCTCTTTGGGCTTCGGGCACCTTGTGGCCTCCATGCCCCTCTGGCCCCCACATCCTGGCTGAGGGTTGCTTGCTTCTTAAAAATGCAGCACGTATTTATCTGCACACACAGCAGACTTTTTGGTTGCCCTCGATTAGACTCCTCATTTCAGTCTCTTAAAAAAGTCTTGATGGAGCCTCTTAGCATTCCAGCAGGCTGTCTGCGGTAATGTGCCGGAGGACGCAGGTGCCACGAGTGTGCACAGAGCTTGAAAAATGACCAGACAGAGCCCGCTCCCGGTGCTGGCTGTCAGCAGCGCCCGCAGGATAATAAATCAACCTGTCTCATGTTGAGGGTCAGCTCGCTTGATGTTTAAAGTGTCTGGGCCAATCTAATCAGGCCGCAGAGCCGTCCGTCTGTGAGCCCTGGGGCCATTGTGGTGCGGAGTCTGCTCTGAGCTGGTGCTCCCTGACCTCATGACTTTGGGGCCTGAGGACCAGGTTGGTGCCAGACGCATGGTCTGGAGCTCCGCACAGGAGCCTGCGGCTGAGCCTCATCTGCTGGAAGGCTGTGGGCGGGTGGTCGCTGGCTACTTGGCATGGGGGGGAGACTTAGCAGGGCTGGCTACGTGATTTGCAGGGCCCGGTACAAAATGAAATTTGGAACCCTTGTTCAAAAAGCAGGACAGAGGGACATTGAAGGTAACCCTTTCCTTTCCTCCATGGTCTTGCTCTTGACTCGTCAACTTGCTTTGATTTGATACTTAACACAATTCTACATAAAGAAAATTAAAATTTTGGAGTATCGGCATGAGTTTTCTTTTTCATATTTATACTGTGCAGTGCTAGTTTTAGATGCAAATATAAGAGAATTTAACTCACATGGAGAATCATGAAACTACACAGTTTGTATTTCTCAGCTTGCCCCAGTGGGTGCCTCCAGCCAGCCGGAAGGATCAACATACGCCAGCCAGGAAGGCTGGAGGAGGGACAGGTCTCCAGGTACAGAGCCAGTGAGGGGCACTTCCCCGGCACCGCTTAGCAAGGGACACTGCCCAGGTACTTGTGAACCCTGACAGGTGCCCCACACCCACCTGGACACCTGCATCCCCGTCAGGTACAGGCTCTGGGCACGTCCAGCCAGGCATTTCCCCTTCCCTGGCCCACTGCGCCATGGAGCACACAGGTGGCCCCAGGGTCTTTAAACCTCCGTGTGAGGACATGCTCGGGACTTGGGTCAGGGCTGACAGGATGTAGCCGCCCTCTGCGCATGTTGGGGCACTGCTGCCAAGGGGTGTAGGTGTCACTGTCCCACCCCGTGCTGCACACCCCATGCACAGGCTCCCACACAGCAGCTCCCAGGGGTAGGGACAGGCAGGAGCCGGGCAGCCAGGCCGGGACACCGGGGCTGGGGAGCTGGGGGCCGGGAACTCACGCCAGGGAGGGATGGAGGCACACGGTGGGTCCGGCCTCCAGGCCTCCATTGTCTGGTTGATTTTTCTCGTGAGACACAAGTGCAAAGGCAGCTTCATTAAGAATTCACACTGGGGACAGCAGGGCAGTCACCCCTCCACCCCTCTGGGCAGGGCCCTGCATGTGTCCTGAGCCCACACATGTCGCCCCCATGTAGCCTGATTTCTGGAATTTTTTTTCCAAGCTGGATGGTGGTTTAGGTTCAGGCTCTGCTGCAAAAGGCTGTTGCTGTTGTTTTTATGTAGATGATTAGTGTTGTTTAACATGCTTATTTCCAGGGGCAAAAGTTAAAAAATGAAGTTTTAGTTTGAATAAAATATTTAAGCTGATAATATTAGTATATTTAATAATATATATTAATAACAATGAGGTCATAAAATATAGTTGTCATCTTCTTATGGAGGAAGGGGCCAAGGAAGCAAAAATGCTCAGGGCAGAGCCGTGAACTGGTGGCGGGAGCCGGGGCGGCGGGTACTGCAGGGCTGCGGCAAGGGGGTCCGGGTTCAGGTCCCGCCAGGATGCCGTCCCCGGTGTGGCAGTGCATGTGTGGTTAAGCACAACCAGAATATTGACATTTTAGTGTTGCTGTGGAAACGAGTCAAATACATGCACACTCACATGTGCAGGTACATACGTGTGGCCACCCAGGCACACACATGTGTGCACACACATGTGCACACACATGTGTACAAGGTCCTTGCATATGTAAACGTGCAGCTCTGGGTGAAGCAGTGACCTTAGTACTTTGATTTGGTGGTTTCTGACGTGAGTTTGCACAGAGCCATCCACAGCTGGGGTGGGTGGGGACCCGGAAGCATGTTGAGTGGTGGGTCCCAGAGGAGAAATCCTCCCACTGCATCCTCAAGGCCTGAGTTCAAGGGCCGGGTGGTGTCTTCGGGGGGGTGATGCTGGGACGTGCTTGTCTACAGCAGTGGACCCCACGGGACAGCCCGATTTGTGGAATCGTGTGGCTTTGCCAAGATGAGAACAGGACCCAGGCTGCGCAGGCTGCGTTTCTCGCTCCATATCATCTGCCGCACTAACCACCTCCTCCCACTGACACGCTGGTTGATCTCACAGATTTTCTGGGTATCGTGGGAAGTTTGGGGGCCTCCTGGATCAACATGACGCAATTTGTGCATCAGGGCTCAGGCCTTCCTGTGCAAAGCGGCTCTGCAGGTGGGAATTCCCACTCCCGCGTTGCAGACGGCACCTGTCCCAGCAGCCAGAGCTGAGTTCCGGGTGCTGGAGGGATTAGTGCCACTGCTCCCTGATCTCACTTCACTATTTTTCTTTTGGATTATCCAGTGTGTGATCGCCTGAGTTCTGCACCCCTGGAGTGTCTAGCAGTGAAGGTGTAACTAGAGTTCTTGCCTTCACCTGCTGCATAATTATGTGAGGCTGCCGTGCTTGCCCTGAACCTCCCAGGAGCACATGAACAGGCTCAGCTTCGACTTCAAAAGTCTCCGTAGACAGCCGCACAGAAACTCGGAAACAATCCTCTCCTAACATCAGGACTGCCCTTCCCTTCTGCCCGCCAACCCCAACCAACCCGCCACCGACACTGAGTGGCAGGCACAGAGCAGGTTCCCAGATGGCCAGGGGAGCACGCAGCGAAATATTAGCAGGTCACCGTTTACGTGGCGATGGAGAGGGCAGGCTGTGACTGACCAGGGAAACCGAGGCCTCCCCGGGGTGAGGGTGAGAAGGGGCATGCCGTCCCTGTCACTGCGTGGCAGTGTGGGACTCAGGGAGCCCCTAGTTACCCCCAAAAGCATCAGAGACCAGGGAGATGCTGTCTTCAAGGGTGCAGTAGGACTTTCCACAAAAATAACAGTAGTCAAAATTGTATTTTATGACTTTATCGGCATAAAGATGAACATATTCGTGTTATACATTAAAACGTTTTCTCCAACCTAAAAGTTCATTTTTTAATTTTCTGATTTAACAAGTATTGTGGCTCTAGGCGCTGTGTCTGCCGTGCCGAGGTGATGAGTTGGCCCTGGCTGGCTTGGCCCCTGGGGAGGCATGCAGTCAGAGTAAATGGGAAATGGACAAGTGGCTTTTAATAACTTACCCATTTCCTGTAATAAAAATAAGAATTTTAATAACAAAAGAGTAATGTTGATATAGCAAGGAATAATTTACTTTGTCTGCCAATAGAACTGATGGTGCTTTGCCAAGATATCTAGCCCAAGTTTAAAATAGAAATGGTTGGTGATTAGTTACATGGGGCCATCTGGATATTTAACAACACTAAATGGCATCTCTACTTCCCTGACCCCAAAAACGTATCACAGTAGGAGAAACAGACTGCCCTGATTATCTATTGAATTCCCCAAATCGGGTCACACTGGAGAGGCAGAAGTGCTCCGCTGAGGCCCACCTGGGCTTTCACTGGTAAATCTCCTTGGGTGAAGCCCAACGTGAACCTCACTTACCTTGTGCACAGTTTCTCGCTCTGTGTGCACAGCAGGGGTCTGGATTCAAGAACCTGAAGTCCAGGCCACTTGTCATGGGTTGGTGACCTTTGGCAAGCTCCTCACTCCCAGGCAATGATGTCTTAGGAATCTGCAAAATTTACAACATTCCTGGCTGTCATTCTGCAGGGTTGTGAAGCTCAGTGAGATAATACACACACAATGGATCTGTAAGGGGTAGAGAGTATCTGATCTTATTATTAGATGGGAATTTAGTAGCATCTTAGTAGGTAACTTTTCTGAGGTGGAATGGCATTAATGGAATTAAACCAAATTCAATAGCAGAAAAAGCTGGAAAATTCCAAAATATTTGGAAATTTAAAAATACACTTCTAAATAGCACTTGAGGGAAAGAAGAAGTCACAAAATTAATTTTAAATGTTTTGAACAAAATGAAAGTGAAAATACAATCTATCAAAATGTGTGGGATACAATGAAAACAATGTTTAGAGGTAAATTTATACCACTTAATGTCTATATCAAAAAAGAATAAAGATCTAAAATCAGTAATCTAAGCTTCTACCTTAGGAAATTAAAAAGAAGAAGAAATTAAATCTAAAGAAAGCAAAAGTAAAGAATTAATAAAAATTAGAGCAGAAATGCAGTAAGTCCTCACTTAACTTCATCAATAGGTTCTTGGAAACCGTGACTAAGCAAAAATACAGCAGGTATCAAATAATGTTGTTTCGTGCAACATCATTTTTCTATAATGTTAATGAGAAAAATTGGTTTAGTTATACATTGTTTTGCCTAAAGTCAGTTTCCAAGAATCTATCCATGCTGTTAAGTGAGGACTTATTGTAAATGAAATTGAAAACAGGAAAACAATAGAGAAAATCAACAACAAAAACAAAAAAAGAGAGATAGAAAACACAAATTACTAATATCAGAAATGAAAGAGAGGCCATCACTACTGATTATACATACATTAAAAGGATACTAAAGGACTATTATAAGCAACTCTATGCCTACAAATTTGAAGGCCTAGATGAGGTGGACCAATTCCTTTAAAGGCACAATCTGCCAAACTCACACTAGAAGAAATAGGCAACCAGGATAGGCCTATATCTATTAAAGAACTTGAATCAATAACTAATAACTTTCCAAAACAGAAAGCACCAGGCCCAGATGCACTCACTGTGAGTTCTACCAAACATTTAAGGAAAAAATACCAATTCTCTACAATATTGGGGCAGAGAGAACACTTTATAACCCGTTATATGAATGAAATATAACCCATTACATACCTAGGATAAAAATCAGACAATCATTACAAGACAGGAAAAACACAGACTCATATCGTTCTTGAACATGGATGCAAAAAAATCCCCAACAAAACATTAGCATACTGAGTCTAATAATGTATAAAAATATTCTATACCATGACCAAGTGGGATTTATTTCGGGTATGCAAGGCTTATTTCACATTCAAAAACTAACCAGTGTAATACATCACATTGGTTAATGTTAAGGCTAAAGAGGAAAAATCACATGATCATATCAATAGGTATACAACAATCGCTGATAAAATCCAACACCAGTTCACGTCAAAAACTCTTCAGCAAACTGGAATGGAGGATGTATTAGTTTGCTAGAGATGCCGTAGCAAAGCACCATAACAAAGGCTGGGTGCCTTGAACAATAGAAATTTATTTTCTCACAGATCTGGAGGTTGGAAGTCTGCGATCAAGGTGTTGACAGGGCTGTTGTCTTCCGAGGTCTTTCTCCTTGGCTTGCAGACGGTTGTCCTTTCCCTGTATCTGCACGTGGCCTTTCCTCTACGTCCGTCTGTGTCCAGATTTCCTCTTCTGTATCGGATTAGGACCAGATTTCCTAATCCTGTATTGGATTAGGACCCACTTTAACTTAATTACCTCTTCAAAGAGCCTGTCTCCAAATATAGTCACATTCTAAGATACTGGGAGTTAGGATATCAACATATGACTGTTAAGGAGACATAATTAGTCCATAACAAAGGGGAACTTTCTCAGCTTCATAAAGAGCCTTTACAACAACAACAACAACAACGAACTCCAGCTAACATCACACCTCATAATGAGAAGTTGGATACTTTTTCCCTAAATCAGGAAAAAGGCAAGACTGTCCCTTCTCCCCACTCCCACTGAACATGGACTTGCCGTCCTAACTACACAGTAAGACAAGAGAAGGGAAGGAAATGAAAGGTGTACATACTGGACAGGAAGAAACAGAACTGTCTGTTTTTGCATATGACATAATTGTGTATATATTTAATAGAAAATCCCAAAGAATCAAGAAAAACAAAAAAACTGGAATTAATAAGCAGTTACAGCAAGGCTGCCAGACACAAGGTTAATATATGAAAGTTGATTACTTTCTTATTGTTTTAGTCCATTTGGGCTGCTATAACCAATTACCGTAGATTGAATGGTTTATAAACAACAAACATTTATTTCTTATCATTCTGGAGGCTCAAAATCCAAGTTCAGGCACCAGTATTAACATATTTGATATCTTGCGAGAAACTACGCTCTGGTTCATAGATGTCTGTCATCTTGCTGTGTCCTCACACCATGGAAGGAGCAAGGGGGCTCGCTGGCGCTTCTTTTATAAGAGCAAAAACCCCATTCCCGAAGACTCTGACCTCATGACTTCAGCACCTCCCAGACACCCCATCTCCAAATACCCTCACATTGGGGATTAGGTTTTAACATACGAATTTTGGGAGGAAGGACACAAACATTCAGTCTATAGCACTTGTAGATCATCAAGAAACAATTATAATTTAAAATAAAAACACCATTTACATTAATACCAAAAGAGAAATATTTATGTATAAACCTAACAAAATATGTGCAATATCTATATGAGGAAAACAATAAAACTCTGATGAAAGAAATCAAAGAGCTAAATAAGTGAAGAAATCCATGTTAATGTATCGGAATACTCAAGATTGTTAAGATACTGGTTTCTGCTAGGTTGATCTACAAATTCAATGCAATTTCAATCAAAATCCCAGCAAGTAGCTTTGTGGATATCAACAGATTGGTTTTAACTTTGTATGGAAAGGCAAAAGACTCAGAATAGCCGATACGGCCGTCAGGGGGAACCAAGCTGGAGGGCTGACTCCGCCTGACGGCAGGTCTTACTGTGAAACCCAGCGAGCAGGACAGTGCAGGTCTGCAAATGAACAGGCAAGAGTATCGATGGGACAGGATGGAGCACCTAGAAATATACCCACACGTGTACAGTCAACTGATTTTGACAAAGGAGGAAAAGCAGTTCAATGGGGAAAGTTTAATCTTACCATCAAATGGTGCTGAAACAAATGGATATCTGTATGCAATAAATAAACAAATAAATCTAGACACAGACCTTACATCCTTCACAAAACTTAACTCACAGCGGATCATAGCTCTACCAGTAAAATGCAGACCTAAAACAATTTTTAGAAAATAACATAGGGGAAAATCTATGTGAAAATAGGTTTGGTGATGAGTTTTAGATGTAATACCAAAAGCTTCATCCATGAAAGAGAAAATGATAAGTTGGATTTTGTTAAAATTTAAACTTCTCCATGAAAGACACTGTTAAGAGAATGAAAAGACAAACCACAGAGTAGGAGCAAATATTTGCAAAAGATGTATGTTATAACGTCTTTTTGGACTTGTATCCAAAATATATAAAACTTAAAACTCAACAATAAGAAAACAAACAACCCAATTCAAAAGTGGGCAAAGGATCTGAACAGATACCCCATA
>CM052437.1:1263736-1280807 GCA_028533085.1 Varecia variegata
CCACTTGCTTAGTGCCCACGTGGGCGAGAGCCACTTGTTAGTGCCACGTGAGCGAGAACCACTTGCTTAGTGCCCACGTGAGCGAGAGCCACTTGTTAGTGCCACGTGAGCGAGAACCACTTGCTTAGTGCCCACGTGAGCGAGAGCCACTTGTTAGTGCCCACATGAGCGAGAGCCACTTGTTAGTGCCACGTGAGCGAGAACCACTTGCTTAGTGCCCACGTGAGCGAGAACCACTTGCTTAGTGCCCACATGAGCGAGAGCCACTTGTTAGTGCCACGTGAGCGAGAACCACTTGCTTAGTGCCCACGTGAGCGAGAGCCACTTGCTTAGCGCCCACGTGAGCGAGAATGTGCTGCATTTGTCTTCCTGTGGTTGGCCTGTTCCACTTCCCACAGCGACCTCCAGTTCCATCCCTGCTGCTGCAAACGAGGCCAGAGCATGGGGAGGGGCTGGGGAGACAGGAGAAGTTGGCTAAGGGGCACAAACATGTGGTTTGATGGACGACAGCAGACCCAGTGTGGCACAGCTCAGTGCCGTGACCACGGCGCACAAGTCTGCACATCTCACAGTAGCTGGGGGAGGAGACTCGGAACGGCTGCAGCACAAAGAAAAGACAAGTATCTAAGGTGATGGATGTCCCACGCACACTGATTTGATCTTTACAGATATACAATAATCACTAAATTACCACATGTGCCCTGAAACTACACACATCAGTTGAGGAAGAGCGTCCTCTCTAGCAGTCACTGTGGACGAGAGCGTGTGGTCACACGGACAAAACGAACCCATGGTCTATGCCAGCAATGCAGGTTGGGCCGTTTCACAGTTTGGACTTTTTATCTGAAGAAATTAATGCAAGAAATGTTTTCTGTGCAGCTTGAGGCAGGGGTGAGGCCCAGTGGTTTCTCCCCACCGCAGCAACAGCTCAGACCCACACCCGGTGTCTAAGTAAATGCTTCTCAAATGCACGAACTGACCCACCCCCGACCCATCAGCACAACTGCCTCGACTTACAGTGGGAGAAAACGGGGCCAGGAGCAGCTCGGGCATGGCGTGGTTCCACGCAGCAGTGAGCTGTGGTCCCGTCCACCTGTCTGCCTGCCGCCTTCCGGCCTCATGTGCACTCAGGGAAGCTGCCCTGCGGCCCCAGGGCTCTCCCAGCTCTGCTTGGTTCCTGGGCCCGAGGCTGAGCGCTTAGACCTGACGGGCCCAGCCTCTCCCCGGGGCAGAACCTGCCGGCTGTCAGAGGGAGACGTGGTGCGGGCAGAGCCGTGTCCAGGCTGTGACCAGGGTGCAGCCATGCATCTCTCTTGCTCCTGCAGTGACAGCCAGCTGTCCCAGAGGACCCCCTGAGCCAGGGGACCCTGTCATCCTGAAAGGGTGGCTCTCACTGGCACAGCGTGGAGGGGTTTTGTTTTGTTTTGTGTTTTCACCAGATGCTTGTGCGAACGTATTTATATATAGGAGAAAGTGCAGTTGGTCACGGGGAAATTCATTTTGTTTAATTTTTAATCAGACAGACCACGGTGGAGCGGCACCGGGCAGGTCCGAATGCTGCAGACGGCAGGTGGGGCAGGTGGGGCAGGTGGGGCAGGTGGGGCAGGGCCCCCATGCCCAGCAGCAGAGCCCGGCTCGCCGCCAGCCCAGCACTGCTCAGCTCACCCCAGCCGGCCGGGCTCCAGGGACACTTCTGGAACACAACCCCCCAGCTGCTCCACGCAGCCCACACCCGGCTCCCCCACGCTGGGGAGCCTGTCACATGCACACCGGGGAGATGCCTTTGTCCCTGGTGATTCTAAATCTTTGATCCTCCCCCCTTTTCATTTTTGCTTTGTTTGGTTTTTAGCATCATTCAGTGCAGTGGGCCTGGGTTTGAATCGTGGCTGGGTTACTCTGCACACTGGGGCAATCCCTCTTATTTTTCTGGGCAGTAGTTTCCTCATCCGTAAGAAGCAGCTAACGATGCCCTCCTCCACCTAGTGCCCAGCGCGTGGCAGACGTTCCGTCACGGTTCCTTCCCTTCCGTCCCAGAAGCGCCTGTGTGCTGGCCTCCGGCAACTGGAGGCCTCAGACCCCAGACCTCCTGCGCGGCGGGCGCTGGTCTGACACGGGCGGGAAGCAGGCGCAGACCTGCCGTGCGGGCAGACGAGTCGCCCGGAAGTGTCCTCAGCGTCCTCGTCCGAGGACGGTCCCCCCAGAACAGGGACGAGCTCCGCAACATCCCTCGAGTCTGTGGCATCATTCGGAGCCTGCCCTGCGGCCTCCCGGGAAAGCCAGGGTTTCCTGTGTCTGCGGTTTGCAGGACGACAGGGTGACACTCTGGTCAGCGTGATCTTCAGCGCTCGGCAGCTGGCTATGGGAGTCTGTGCCCTGCCGGCCTGGAGATTCCGGCCGCCCTGGTCCTCTGTGGGTCCCAGACGCCCACGAGGAGGGTGTGGGACGGGGCGGGGGGAGTGTCTGCACCAGCTCGAGCTCCAGGGCGCCCGGGAGTCAGCGAGGTCCCCTGCAGGGCGGGGCACAGTACCTGGGCGAGTCCCCGAGCTTCGCTGCGCCTCAGTCTCGGCGCCTCTGGAGAGGGCACGCGAAGTTGGGTCTTGTGCAGGGCCTGACGCGTTACGGAGCAGGGAGTGGTGCTTTCTGCTGGCTGAGTCCCACCGTGGAAAGATCTGGATCACTGCCTGGCAGAGAGCGTCCTGCCGTCACAGCCAGACCCGTCCCGAGGAGCCTGTGGCACTGGCCTCCCCTGAGGCCCAGGACAGCCCCACTGCGCGTGGACGTTTCTATGCCAAACACACCAGGCCTGGGGTCAGATGGGCCTGGCACTGCCGCTGCAAGGTGGTGAGTCTGCGAGGCCCGAGCACCCGGCCCACCTTCCCTCCTTCCTCGCTGGGGAGGACCCCACTGTGGCCACAGAAACTGTTCTCAAGAAAGGGTCACTCCCAGTCGCTGGTCCCTGTCCCTGCAGCAGGGAGCCGTCCGTGAGGACCTCAGCCCAGGAGGTGCGTCGGCAGCACGTGCTGGGAGGTAGCCCGGGCCTTGCGTGGCCATCCCCGTTTGCAGCCTGGGCGTCCGCATGGGGAGCCGGGCTGGGCCCTCAGACGGGCCTGTCCCGAAAACCTGAACCATGGGACAAGTCACAGTGTCTTCAGGTGCTAACAACTGTCCCCTGCGGCTGCGGCCTGCAGCGGGCGGGGAGGGCCTTGGAGGGGGGCGGGAGTGCTGAGCACACGCAGGTCTCCCTGACAGCTCCCAGCCACCCCACGGCGAGGACAGTCCCTCGATTGTGCCTGAGACAGCGCAGGCCCTCGAGGCCGATGGACTTGCCACCGTCTGGCGGCTGGTGCCGTGACCACCGCTCAGGGCATTTGGTGTAATAACTGCCCCTGGACCGGAATCCTGTCCCGCTGGGCCGACCACGCATCTGCCTCTGCGCACCGCACTCCTCTGGGGGCCGCCCCACGTGTGAACACGCACAGCTACACACGTGGGGCAGGGCCCCCCCCCCCCGAGCCGAGCACTGTTCCCCGTGGCTTCACATGGGACAAGGGAAAGGGTGGATCCCGCGAGGAAAGGAGGCTGGGCTGGCAGGGGCTTCGTGGGCAGGGGTCTTTGCGGGAGTGGAGGTGACAGCAGAGAAGTCCAGGTGAGGCTGAAGGGAGGGGGCTTCAGTCTGGTCCTGAGAGCCAGGCTGGCTGTGCGCTCGCGGGGAGCATGTGGGGGGCGCAGCGGCCTGAGTGGCCACAGGACGCTGTGCTGAGCTGCTCCACCCTCTCTCCTGGAAGGACCCTACTAGCCAGGACTCCAGGCTGCCCACGAGTCACGCCCTCGTGCCCAGCCCCTTGTGTCCCGCCGTGGAACAGGGACCGGGGAGGGGTCTGCGGGGGCTCAGGTTGCAAAGCGACTCAGCTCCGAGCCAGGCAGGGCCTGGGGGCGGGGCTGCCCCTCCACCCAGAGAAGGGGGTCCGCGCGGCTCCCCGGGTTACCGTGGGAACAGACTTAGCACTGTGTATACGGTTGTGCCTGGCTCATTTTGGATTTAGACTTTTACTTCATTTTTAATATATTTAATTTAAAGCAACTATCTGATTTCTGGGCTGATATTCAGAGGTTAGAGACCAAAACATGGAGGGAAGACAATTTAGTTCACACTGGCCTTTGAATTCTCTGTATCCAGCACTGTGCCTGGGCCTTCGGCTTCTAATAAGTGAATAAATAGATTTAATTCCAAAAATGGTCTGTACCTTATACAAAAAAATTTTAACAAGTCAAGAGAAGACTGTCAAACGATGGAATGACAACAATCAGACTTACTCTTAAAGCTTGGTCTGTCGCAGGCCTTTAGAGCAGAGTGGTTGAGGCGTGATCTGTCACACGAGGCCTCGGCAAAGATGTATTTGAGGCCACTCAGCAACCAATGTTGGGCTTCTGGGCCCCGTGCTAAGTGCCAGGATATAAAGGAAGTGCAGCGCGGTCTTGCTTGGGAAGCGCTCACAATTTAGTCCATCAACTCAAAACAGTGGAGGAGGATGTCACTTGGGGCCGTTCACATCGAGGGTGCAGAACCGGGTCCCCACAGCCCTGTAGTGACGTCCTCATGCAGCCCTGGGAGGGGAAGCTGGGCATGGAGCCCCGGCCGTCGCCTCCTCCAGGCTGGCTTGGGCCCCGCTGCAGCCAGGGCGATGCCCGGCATGGGCCCCCCAACAGCAGGATGAGAGCCCCAATGCTGCGCAGAAGCCCGGTGGGCGTGGGGCGCTCACAGACACCCTCTCAAGTCAGCCCAGGCCCCTCAAGGGGAAGCCGTGGAGGCTCCGAGGGCCGGGACCCTCGTGCGGTGCCTGCAGCAAACAGAGCACTCTGTCTTCCTGACAGCCACGCAGAGCTCTCCATCTTGCTGAGAGGAATAAATCCTGTGTGACCTTCATGCATTCATGTATTAAACCGCTAATGTGTGTTCCTTCTGAAATATGCAAGATGTTGGGTGTGCTTAAACCGAAGAAAGATTAAGGTGAGCTACTCCTTTGTTTGAACTTGGGCTTGTTGGGCAGCCTTACTAAGGGAAGGGGTTTAAAGTGCTTAAAAATTCAGCAGGACGAAGGGCCTGTTGTGATCTAGAAATGGTGTGTGGTGGTGCAGGGTGGAATCGTTCTTGTGCCATGGAGCCGTCATCCCTTCGTGGTTTGGACAGAGCCTGGCCGGTCACCTGACCGCCTGCATCCCGGGCGGCACGCGGGAGACCTGGCTGGCTCTGGGGCAGCTGGACACCTCCAGGCACGGAGCACCTCCGCTCCTACCAGGTCCTCCCAGCCTTTCCCGTCCGCAGCCAAAGCGGCTGATAGACCAGGCTTTAAAGTCCAGACGTCCCTTTCCCTTCCACGCCCATTTGCATCGTGGAAAATCCTTGTCTTTAAACAAGGGTTCCTTCTGTCTGTTCCCCAGACACAGACTCCAGGGGGTCCCCTCTCAGGGCAGATCGATTCGGGGGTCCACTCCCAGAGCAGGGCTCACAAAGGAAAAGGCCTGGGTTAGGGGACAGGAGAGCTTGGGGGTGTCAAAATCCTGCACATCCCCATTGTGTGAGGCCTCCGAGCCTGTGTCTCGGTTGGGATCCGGAGGGGACAGCTGCTCTGCCTGCGGGGGCCACCGCAGGACCAGGCGCGGCGCTGGGAGAGGCCTGCGGAGCCGGGGTTTGGCGTCAGACTGACAGGGGCTTGTGCTCTGCTCTGCGCTTCCTGCCAGGGTCATCGTGGCCGCTGACTTGCCCTGTTTGTGCCTTCGCTTCTGCAAGTGGAAAGTCGCGACAATAGCCTCTACTTACACGCGGGTGTTGTCAGGCTTAATGTTATAATTTATGGGAAAAGACTAGTGCCTGGCCCAGTTATTCCAGGCCGGGCGCGGTGGCTCACACCTGTAATCCTAGCACTCTGGGAGGCCGAGGCGGGTGGATCGCTCAAGGTCAGGAGTTCGATACCAGCCTGAGCATCAGTGAGACCCCGTCTCTACTAAAAATAGAAAGAAATTATATGGACAACTAAAAATATATATAGAAAAAATTAGCCGGGCATGGTGGCGCATGCCTGTAGTCCCAGCTACTCGGGAGGCTGAGGCAGAAGGATCGCTTGAGCCCAGGAGTTTGAGGTTGCTGTGAGCTAGGGTGACGCCACGGCACTCACTCTAGCCCAGGCGACAAAGCGAGACTGTGTCTCAAAAAAAAAAAAAAAAACAGTTATTCCAATGACAGTGTTGTTATTGCTCTTACCACGACCACCATCACCGTCACTGCAGTCCATGGTGCAGAAAGCCCTTTGCAGAGCCGGGACGTGCAGGTGTCAGGGTGATTACAGTGAAGTCTGGGGGCTCCTGCTGGAGGTCTGTAACTACCAGAACTTGCTGCTGATATGCCCTGCCTGTAACTCTTCCAGAACAGCCACCTGGAGCGTTTTATATTGTGCGTCATGCAAGCCGCTCGGATTGGACCCCTGCGAGTCGCGTGTGGAACGGCCTCGCCTGTCGCAGAGGCAGGTTCATTTCCAGGTTGAAAGCGACGCGGGTTCTCTCCCTCCATTTGCGCTGTGACGGGTTAGTTGTGATCTGTATCTTGTGGTCTCCACACCGGCCTCTAAATTTGCGTGTAAGAACTGCCTCGGGCCTGGTGCAGGCACATTAGGTGGGACTTCCCTTCCCGTCCAGCTGTCCTGGTGAAATGTCTCTCACTCCTGCCCGGTGGGGCCAGGCCTCTTCCCTGCTCTCGCCCAGGTTCTCAGCTCAGCCTCCCTGTTCTTAATCGAGGTGTGAATGAGCGAGTGTAGTTACTCACTCACCCCAGGGAACAGCCATCGGTGCCCTCAGCCTGGTAGCTCCGGCAAGCGGGAGCTGGGCACCCACACTGCGGGGCGCCCGCCAGAGCTTGGGGACCAGCAGGGAGAGTGTCTTTCTGCTGCTCAGGGAAACGACATGCAAACCCAGCAAGTGCAGGGACAAGTTGTCCCTGCGTCACGGCGTGCTCTCGCCTGGTTAGAGCTGCGCGGGAGCCCCGCCACGGAGGGCCCGGCCTGTGCCGGCACTGCTAGGCCTGGGGGTGCGCAGACAACGTGACACCTCCTGTCTCGGGGGCTCGTGCCTGGTGCAGACGCGCTGCTGAAGGGCAAGTTAATGTGAAATTGAATTCAAACGAGGTCAGTATCAGGAGTTTCAGAGAGGTGCGAGGCTCTGCTTGGCAAAGAGGCAACGCTGGCATTTGGAGACGCCTGGGGAGGTGCGGGCTGGACACGGCCAAGGCGACCGAGGCAGGAAACAGGGTTGAGCCAAGGCAGGTGCCAAGGTGCAGCAGGAGGGTGGGGCTGGGCAGGAAGGGCGCCGGGGGGTGCAGGCTGCACGCAGAGGGAAATTGTAGGTTCACCTGCAGAAACAGCCTCGCCAGGAGGCTGCTGTGATCACAGGTGAAGCGGCTTAATCTGCACGGGCTGGTCTGTGGGGCCAGAGAGGAGGGAGCGTTTGTTCTAGGGACGGGGTGGGACGACACCAAGGCTGCCTCTGTGAGGAGAAGGAGGTGTCAGGAACAACCCTAAAAGGCCCTTACACCTCGTCTCTCAGAGGATGCACAGCCCCCTCCTTCTGTGATGGTTACAATGTGACAGAATCCCGCCCTCCACCCCTCCGTCTGCAGAACAGGGGTGACTGCTGCTGGGGACGGGCCAGGCTGGAGGCAGCCCTGCAGCTGGGTGCAGAAGACGTCGGCGCGACATGGAATCTGCTTCCACCTACAGAAGCCGGGCGCTGCCCAAGGCCGCCGTCGGCTCTGCCGAAACCACCCGTCCGCCAGGCTCCCTCCCCGGCCAGAGGGTCAACACACTCGCTCTTTAAATTACAACCACAAAACCGATGCCCACGTCATGTGAATTATCCTCATGTATAAATCAATATACTTCCCCTTCTCCCTCCATAAGGAAGACAGAGGATTGTAATTTATTTCTCTTTCCTTCTGTGTATAAACTAATTTTTTCTTGTTATAAAGGAAAGAGACTTCTAATTTGCTGCCTTGGAACAAGGCAAAGAATAGAACCTAAACTTGCGGAGCAAACTCTGGAGATTACAGAGTGAAGTTCAGCCGACCTGGGCCACAAATTAAGCCGCCGTCCACTTAAACTGCCAGCGACGATAAATTAAGCTATTGTGCTGGAGGACGCTGGGAACGGCGTGGGCAGGATCCCGGCTCTGTTAAGTGGAAGCGCTCACCCCGCGGCACGGTGCCCTGTCCCAGCCGGCCGGGCGCCTGCTTCCTGCAGCGTGTGCTGTCTGCGTGGGCAGACGGTGCCCGCGGTGCCCGGGGTGCGGGGGCGGGGCAGGGCGGGCAGCCCATTAGTGTTCTCTAAATCGGGACCCTGGGCAGCGAGAGCTGGGTAAATCGCAAGGCACGTTCACGAGGGCTGATATTATTTTCCTTTTAATCCGAGGTCATTTCGTCTGGCACTTCCCACCCCCACAGGCCAGTAATGGCTTTGTTCACAAAATGACACAATGTGTCGACTAGAAATCTTGCTGTGGGATGACCCGGAGGTGAGTCAACCTCAAACAAGTTGGAGGTTTTAATAAGGTGGTTAAATATTCCATACTTCTGTGACTCCCTGAAAATGCATTAAAATCTCATGGAAAACGCTGTCTTTCCCCCCAATAAATTGTCATTTATTCTGAGTTGATGGCGAGGGCTCAGACCTCTCCCTTCTCATTTTCTTTGTCTCTTCCCTTTGTCTTTCATTTCTGTCACACCTGTAGGCATTTGCGGCAGGATACACAGGACCGTGATTGGGCGCCAGAGCGGAAAAGAGAAGTCACAAGTGCGTGTGGGGACCAGGTTGCTGGCAGTGGTCGCGATGGCACCGACTTGTGCTCCACAAACCTGAAAGCCCAGGTGTCTGGGCAGCTCCCGGGCGAGTCCCGTTACCCAGGCCCCCCCGCCCCAGAGCTGACGGCGACAGGACCTCCCCGCGCTCCCCCGGATGCTTCAGGAATCACCTGGAGCCCGTGTGACTTGAGAGCAGGACGACGGGACTCGGCGGTGTCACAGAAGCTTGGATTCGGTCACGAGTGCCGCGTTTGTGTCTCGGCCACCGATCTGCCAGGACCGTGGGCTGCTTGTGCACACGGCCAGCGGCTGCACGCCCGGCCACGCCCGGCCACGCCCCTGTGCAGCGGGCGGCCGTCCCCATCCCCGGCTGGAGAGCGGGTCTGGTGCCGAGGGAATGGGCGGCTGTGAGCCTGCCTCGGCTGGAGTAAGCCGGAGCAGGCTCCGAGATCCGGTCACAGGAGACGCAGGACGCCGGAGCCCAGCCTGGACACGTGTCCCGCCCCACCGCACACGTCTGTGTGGCCACGTCCCATCCCCCGAGCTGGTTTCCCACGGCCCTCTGGCCACGCCGAGGGTCTCCCCTTTCTGTTTCAGGGCCTTCCCCACACCGTCCCCCTGGCCCCCCGCAGACCCTCCCCTGCCCTTGCTCAGCTCACCTTTCAAGGCTCATTGGTAAGATCTGCCTCGACCATTTGGACCCTCAGGGCTGCCTCTCTTTGGACTCCCTTAGCCATTGCACTGCTGCCTGCATGTGGAAATCTTAAAATTTTTCTTTTTATTAAAAAAAATCCAGTTTTAACATTTGCACCTATTCTTTGTGGTGTACAACCTATGAGTTTTTGACACGTGCACAGCAATGTCACCACCCCCACAATCTGGATGCAGAATCCGTCAGATCCCAGGCTCACCCGTGCAGCCCCCCTGAGACACGTCCCCCACCGTAGCCACAGACAACAGGAGCCTGGTCTTCATCGGTCCATTTGCCTTTTCCAGGATGTCACACAATGGACCATGCCGTCCGCAGCCTTTCAAAGCTGGCTGCACTCACCTGGCGCCTTTGAGGTTGCTCCCTGTCCACGGGAGGGTCAATACCGCCCTTTTCACCGTGCACTAGAGCTCCGTTGTGCAACGGACCACGGTTTACCCACTCGCCCGTCAGTGGGTATTTGGATTGTTTCCAGATTTGGGTGAGTGTGAACAAGGCGCTAACATTTCATACAGGTTTCTGTGCGATCACATGTCTGCTTCCCTGTCCCACCCAGCGGGAGGGCGCTGGTGCCCTGGTGAGTGTATGTGCAGCTTTGTCAGAAACTGCCAGCACTTTTCCAAGGTGACTGTGCGGTTCGGCATTCTCACCAGCAAGGGACGCGAGTGTGGACGCCCCACGTCCTTGCCGACGTGGATGTGACCTGTCATTTTAACCTTAGCCTTTCTGGTAGGTGTGTAGTGTTGTCTAATTGTGGTCTCAGTTTGCATTTCCCTGTTAACTCACGATCTTGATTCTCTTTTCATGTTTATATTTTCCATCCATGTATATTCTTTGATGAAGTATCTGTTCGAATTTTTGCCCTTTAAAAAATCAGGTTGTATGTGTTCTTATTGTTGAGTTTTAAGAGTTCTTTATATATTCTAGCTGTAAGTTCTTCATCAGATATGTGATTTGCAAATATTTGCTCCTAGCCTATGGTTTATTTTTATTAATTTTCTTGACAGTGTCTTCCACAGAGCAAAAGTTTTAAATTTTGCTGGTCTAATTTGTTATTAATAGTTTTTTTCTTTTATGGATAATGCTTTTCGTGTCATATCTAAAACCTAATTGCCCAACACAAAGTCTAAAAGGCTTTCTTCTATTTTCCATTTAAAATCTCTACAGTTTTGCAGCCTGCACTTAGGTCTAGGAGCCATTTGGCTTGTTTCCCTGTGGTTTGTACAGTTGTCGAGGGAGGCGCATTTTGTCACTGTGCATTTCAGTTGTGCAGCATCTGTTATTGAGAAGGTGCTCCTTTGAGTTGCCTTTGCAATTTTGTCAAAAATAAATTGACTATATTAGTGTGGGGATATTAGACTCTCTATTTTTGTTCCATTGATCTATGTATCTATTCTTTCACTAACACCACACTTGCTAAACTCATTTATTAGTTCTAGGAGCTTTTATTTCTTCTGGAGAACACTTGGGATTTTACCGGAGGACAGCTGTGTTCTATGCAGAACAGACAGTTCCAGTTCTTCCTTTCCACTGCACACCTTTTGTTTCCGGATCTCGCCGTACCCCACTGGCTAGGGCTCCAGCAGAGTGTTGCAAGGAGTTATGGGGGAGACACCCTCGCTTTGTTCCTGATCTTAGGGGGTAAACACTTGTCTTTGACGATTAAGTGTGACGGTCACACTCAGTGTTTTGTAGATGCCCTATGTTGAAGAGTCCCCTCTGTTCCTATTTGAGAATTTTTATCATGAATGAATATTGCATTTTATTGAATACCTTTTCTGTGTTTTTCTTCTTCAGTTTGTCCATGTGAGCGATCACACTGATTGATTTCAAGTACGACCAACCTTACCTGCTCAGGTAAAGCCCCTTGTCTTGATGTGCTATTCTTTTAGAATACTTCTGGATTTTATTAGCTAATGTTTTCTTGAGCATTTTTGCATCTATGTTCACGAAGGATATTTTCCTGTTGTTTTCTTATATTGTGCTGTCTTTGCTGTTCTGTCAGAGCAATGCTGGCCTCATTCCGTGAGTTATAAAGGGTTCCCACTTCTGTTTTCAGGAAGCAATTGTGTAGGATTAGCTTCAATTCTCTCTTAACAGTTTGGTAGAATCTGTCAGTAAAACTGTCTGGACTGGGAGTTTTCTATGTTGGGAGATTGAATTGTCCTGCTCTCTGAGGCTATGGTCCTTTTTCCCTCTCTGTTCTTCAAATGAGGTACTTTATACTTATCTATCTCCCATGTCTCTGACTTTTTTTCTGTTATTTTAATTCCACAATTGAAGCCTCCCTGTGTTTTTTTTCTTCTAATGTTTTATTTTTTCAGTTCTAAAATTTCCATTTTCTTGTATAGTTTCTCTCTGCTGGGACTCTATCTTTCTCTTTGTTTTTTTTTTTTTTTTTTTTTTTGAGACAGAGTCTCGTTCTGTTGCCTGGGCTAGAGTGAGTGCCATGGCGTCAGCCTAGCTCACAGCAACCTCAAACTCCTGAGCTCAAGCAATCCTTCTGCCTCAGCCTCCCAAGTAGCTGGGACTATAGGCATGTGCCACCATGCCCGGCTAATTTTTTCTATATATTTTTAGTTGTCCAGATAATTTCTTTCTATTTTTTTTTTTTAGTAGAGACAGGGGTCTCGCTCTTGCTCAGGCTGGTCTCGAACTCCTGACCTCGAGCGATCCACCCGCCTCGGCCTCCCAAGTGCTAGGATTACAGGTGTGAGCCACCGCGCCCGGCCTCTCTTTGTTTCAAGAGTGTTCACCTTTACTCATGGAGAATGGTTACAGTAGCTGCTTTGAAGTCCTGTCTGATAATTCAGACATCTGGGTCCTCTCAAGGCTGGCACGTGCTGATTGTCTTTAACCTTGAGAATTGGTCAGATTTTCGTAGTTCTTAGTATGTTGAGTAATTTTGGATTATATCCTAAATATATTGAATATTATGAGATGCTGAGTTTTGTTCAATCAGTAGTTTTGAACTGTGAGTGATTTTAGCCCACAGAGAACATTTGGGAATGCTTGGAGATAATCTTGATTGTCCCAACGGTGGGGTGGCACTGGCATCTAGTTGATAGAGACCAGGGATGCTGCTAAGTGTCCTACACTGCACGGGGCCGTCTCTCCCAACAAAGAATTACCCTATCCAAATGTCAACAGGGTGTAAGTTGAGAAACTCAGATTGAAATCTTCTGGAGAATGTTGGGTTCAGACCAGAGTGCAATCTCGTCTTCTTTGGGAAGAGATTGTAATATCAGTTTAGTTTTCAAAACCCATGATTGTGCTATAGACTGAATTGTGTCCCTCAAATTCATAAGTTGAGGCCCCAACCCCCAATGTGAAGGTATTTGGAGGAGGGGCCTTCACGGAGGTGATTAGGTTCAGATGAGGTCAGAAGGGATATGGTCGGGAGGTCCTCATGGTGGGACTAGAGCCTTTATTAGACAGACCAGGCACTCTCCGATCAAGGACACAGCAAGGAGGTGGTGTCCTCCCCAGCACTGGGCCGTGCTGTCACCCTGATCTCAGGCTTCCAGCCTCTGGGGCTGTGAGACGATAAACAACTGCTGCACAAGCTGCCCAGGTGATGGTATTTTGTGATGGCGGCTGGAGCTAATGGACCCACGACGCCTCTTCAAGTGTGTCCCAGGCGTTCACACCTTGGAAGCGAGCCCAGGAGCCACGTCGGCTCACACCCATCAGCGGGGACCTTCTTCTCAAACAGTCTGCCCCAGGGGTTCCCCAAGACTCTCTGGAGTGCAGGGGTGCCTTTCCCGGCCCTTTGGCGGGAACGTCTGGTTTCTCAGTCTCAGATTCACCCCCTCCCACGCTCTGTGCTGCGGTTCCACCCGACTGGGGTGGTTTCCAGGGTAAAGCGGTGAGAGAAAGAGGAAAAGTAGGTGGGATTCCCCCAATATTCTTAGAACACAGGGGCCCATTTTCTCAGTTCCTCCAATCAGAGAGATGATTTTTCTCTTGGCATTTTAGGTGCCTACACCAC
The DNA here is from genome assembly GCA_028533085.1 of Varecia variegata. Classification (NCBI taxonomy): domain Eukaryota; kingdom Metazoa; phylum Chordata; class Mammalia; order Primates; family Lemuridae; genus Varecia; species Varecia variegata. The sequence goes on from CM052437.1 coordinate 1,277,279, forward strand.
TGCCATGGCGGCAGCTTCGTGGCCGGGGCTGGCGGTGGAATAGGGCCAGGAGAGGAAAAGGAAAAAGAGCCCCCTAGTCCCTGCCAGCACCCTCTGGCTCTCAGAGGCCCCTTTCCTAGTCCTTTGGCCAAAAGAGGGGGACTCTCTCTGAGTGACTTCTGTCCTGCGTGCTGAGCAGTGCTGAGACCGGACCGCCTGTACGATAAGCCGCGATGGAGGCGGGGGAACCTACTAAGCTCCCCCCACCCTGCCCATTTGTCAGATTTGACTTCTTTCCAGTCTGCTGCTGTCGCTTCTTAGAGTCCTCAGACGCCAGCTTTCTGCGTTCTGCTGGAGTTTTTAGCTGTAATCGGTGGCACGGAGCCTGTGGCAGGCCTACTGCATCTCGGCCAGCGCCAGGGCCATTTGTTTTCTTTTTAAAGAAAGAGGCGGGGAAGGAGGGAAAGCGAGCGGGTCTGGATGGTCAGTAATTTTCTTCAGAGTCAGTGGGCAGCGTTGTCTGTCTCTTCTCATGCTACTTTGAGTGGTGTGTTGGTTGGTACGAGGTATTGTGTTTTTAATTTTACTCTTTTCCTTCGATGTTCCTCCTGAGGAAGGTTGGTGGGTAGTTACTCCACAGATGGAGACAAGGTGGGTGGGCGTCCTGGCTTCAGAGACTGCCCGTATTCCTGCATATTCTACATTGCAGTCAGTGGTGGCCATCGATTGAGTTCTGGCCAAAAACCAGTGCGGCAATGACGTGTACGACTTCCAGGCCCTGCTGGAACTGCCGTGCAGTCCTTCCTGCCGCGGTCCGTGCTCACTGGCCGGCTGAGTGTGCAGGGTCAGCAGGGGGCTCCCTGGTGCTCTAGCCGGTCCATGGGTGCAGACGCCCTGCATCCCGGGGTCACTGCGAGGAGGAGCTGTGCCCGGGTTGCCACCTGGCCAGCATCCGACGGTGACCTGAGCAGCACTAAGGTTTTATCAGGTTACAGCGCCGAGATGTTTGTTACAGCAGCTGGAGTTGATTGCTGGACAAATACAGTCTCGGATGGGCAATTTGAATCTCTCCCTGGCTTGACCACTGAGCGAAATGTCAGACTTTTCATCACCAATCTCAGTCTAACCCCCCGTCAAACAGGGGTATATTAATATGACCCACTCATATTACTTCTTTCCACAGCAATGTTGAAAGATAAATGGAAGCAGTCCCTGGAAGATGTTGAACTCTTTGGAACAAAGAGTGTATAAAGACAAGGTACTATTATTATCGCAATTTTGAGCACCACTCTGCCAAGTGCACAGAGGAAAATTATTCATCATCCTTTAACTTTGACAGAACACGAGTGTCGTCTTTGCAATTGAGACCTGCAGGTAATTAAAAGTTCACTCTTCCGCCTGCCAGTCGCCGCTTCCCTCTGACTGTCGCCGTGCCCTGAGTCCCATCATTCGCAGACACTGTGCGTCTGACTGCGGTAGGGTCGGCCCGAGGAGCAAACCTGCTTCGGCGCAGCTCGCCCTGTCGGTGGGATTTCATGGCACCGGCTTCAGGGAAACAGCACACCACGGCCCGTCCGCATCACTTGCTCGATGTGGTTTAATTAAGCAAGGAGGGTCACCGTGGAGAAGGCAGTTCTGCCCGTCTTTTGATTTGTGTGATGGTTAAAATGTTTGGAAGCTCCTTTAAGAAACCAGGTGGTATAAATGAAGGGAGTCAGTCACCTGCGTGATTAGATTAGTGACAGCTGAGGGGCACTGTGCTCCGTTCTAGCCGTTCCTGGGAGGCTGCTGCTCCTCGCCTCCGGGAACGGAGGAGGGGAGGGGACGGCTGCGGGGGGCAGTGCTCCGGACGGGCTCTCATCCTAGCTGGCCGCCCAAGCCCCGGGCGTCCATCACTCACACCCACCCCACGCCGGGCCACACCTGGGTCAGACTCGCTAGGGGACAAAGAAATCTGTCCCTCCCCCACTTCTCAACGGGTCGCTTTGATGTAGATTCACACGCGCTCATGAGAAATGAGAGAGAGGCCGGGCGCGGTGGCTCACGCCTGTAATCCCAGCACTCTGGGAGCCCAAGGCGGGAGGATCGCTCAAGGTCAGGAGTTCGAGACCAGCCTGAGCAAGAGTGAGACCCTGTCTCTACTAAAAATAGAAAGAAATTCTCTGGCCAACTAAAATATATATAGAAAAAAAATTAGCCGAGCATGGTGGCGCATGTCTGTAGTCCCAGCTACCCAGGAGGCTGAGGCAGGAGGATCGCTTAAGCCCAGGAGTTTGAGGTTGCTGTGAGCTAGGCTGATGCCACGGCACTCACTCTAGCCGGGGCAACAGAGTGAGACTGTCTCAAAAAAAAAAAAAAAATGAGAGAGAGACCTCGGGCACTCGTCCCAGTGCCCCTCTGTAGCAGCTTGTAAGACTGCAGTCTGATGTCACTACCAGGATAGCAGCATTGCTACAGACCCACAGTCTTTATTTTTTACTTCAAAATATTGAGAGGGTCCCTTGTATCATGCTTAAGTCAAGGCTTTCGGTGTGCGCGTCAGCAGAATTGTCAAACCGCCAGCCTTGTTCAGAGCTCCCGGTTTTGTTTCTGCTCACCTGCGCTGGGTGCACTAGTTCTGTGGGGTTTCATCACCCGTGCAGCCACCTCATGGTCAAGGCACGGAACGGTTCCATCGTCATCCCTCTGGCACCCAGCGAGCTGCTGGGGCGTGGTCAGGACGGATGCCACAAGCCTTTGTGAAGGGACTGTCAGCTGCCCACTGGAGGGGACGTAGGACTTTGTGTCAAAGCAAAGAAGTGACAAGGAAGCTCGTGTCAGATGTGGGAGGCCCTGGAGAAATGAGATGTGTGTGGTCCCCAGGTGTGACACATGGCTGTTGCTCTGCACCTGAGTGTTGCTGTGTGTGGAATGTGACACGGACACAGGTGTGTCCTTATTACATTTTAAACATAATATCAAAGTCTGTTGAGATGCCCACCCCGATAGCTGTCTCTGGGCCACTTTGTCGAGTGACGCTGAGCTTGGTGGCCCCTGGCAGGAGCATTTCCACGGTACCTGGGAGATGCTTCAGGAACTCTCCGGGATCTAGTGTCTGATCCGCACGCGGAAGGCAGCTTCTGGGAGCGTGTGAGCAGCTCACTGAGTCGCACCATCTGCCGCCTGCTCCTCGGCACATGCTGGTTTGTACTGGTGGAACCTGGACTCAGTTCACGGAGAGCAGAGCATGGCCTGCGGTGTTCACATCCTGATACTTCCAGATGCATTTCATCTGCCGCTGGCACCTCAACCCCTGCACCTGCTGGGCAGCCGGCGTTAGTGTGGCGTGGGTGCGGGGTCTGCGTGGTGTCTGCGTGGTCTCAGCCTGGCGTTAGCGTGGTGTGGGCACGGGGTCTGCGTGCTGTCTGAGTGGTCTCAGCCTGGCGTTAGCGTGGCGTGGGCACGGGGTCTGCGTGCTGTCTGCGTGGTCTCAGCCTGCCGTTAGCGTGGTGTGGGCGTGGGGTCTGCGTGCTGTCTGCGTGGTCTCAGCCTGGCGTTAGCGTGGTGTGGG
>CM052437.1:1281307-1303615 GCA_028533085.1 Varecia variegata
GAACAAAATGGTTAGTCTTAGTATCCAAAGAAAATCTCAAAACAATCTTATTCTTTGGAAGTATTACATATGATTGAATTTGCACTTAAGCAGAAAAATGTTTTGAGATCAGTTAGATTGCTTTTAAAATAGCTTGATCTTGATCCTTATGTAAAAAAATGTTATGACTTTGTGCCATTATTTGAGATGCCAAGGACTGATGTTAGAGGTTTATTAACTCTACAGTCAGGTGATGTCATGTCAATAAGTTTTATTTGGGGATATTGGTATTTTGGAAAGATAAAATTCATTAACATCTTTAAGTAGGATGTGTGTTAAAACTTCTACTGTATTTATAGAACTTAAAGATGTTACACTGTTCAGAATAGCAAGTCTTACTACAATACATACATTTGTTATTGTGGTAGGTTTTTTTAAGTTTAAAAGTAATAGTTAAAACTATACTTTGTGATTCTTTCTTGGCCTATGTTTTAAAATTCATTTGCTAATGAAAATTTGCATAAATTTTGTTTATGAATATGTTTAGATATTAAATTTGTTCAGACATTAAGTGACTTTGTTGAGGGCACAATTAATCACATTGGTTGTATATTTAATACTCACAGGCTATCAAATTGGTTAAGTAAACTGCTAAAATAAATTAGGCAAATGTAATAAAATTGCAAGAAGTTTTCTATAATCTGCTTGTTTTGAAGCGTCTCAGACTTGTATCTCAGTTCAACTTCTGCAGTGACTCACTGCTCTCAGCCTCACCTCCCGCTGAGCCGGCTGGAGGTGACAGCGCCCTCAACCCTGCCCTCGGCTCCTATAGCTGTTCCACCCTCCGGTTCTGAGTCTGCTGCTCAGGTCTGACACTGGAATGTTTACCTTAAAGGTCTGAAAAGCAATGTCTTAGCTCCTGTCACAGCCCAAGCAGGCTCAGTGCCCCTGCTCAGGAGGAAGCCAACACGCTGAGACGGGAGGGTGACAGCGGAGAAAGGTTCAGCATCACAGGCGCCATGTGAGGAGGCGGGACTCGGGGGGAAAGGGTTTTTAATGATACTAATAGTTTGTCGGGCAAAGGGCTGGGATCTGCCGATTGGCTGGGATGGACTCACGGGTCGGGAAGCAGAAATCGTCTGCTCGTGCTGAGTCTGTTCCCAGGTCGCAAGACCAGCTGCGTTGGCTCCCTGGGCCACTGGTCTGGCTGGGTCAGCTGGTCCACCGGAGTGCGGGGCCCAGAAGACATCTCAGAGGCCAGCCTTAGGTGTCACCAGGGTGATGCCATCTATGGCAGCAATGAAGAAAGCTAAGAACCTTCATGACCATCAGCTCTGCAACTCCTGAGTAGTGAGCAGGTATAGGAAGCCAGCTGGGGGACGATGGCTGCAGATACACACCTCTGTGCATTGTAACTGTGCACACATCTCTGCACAGTTCGGGCCCTGCGACTGTTCCCACCTTACGGCCTTTTCCTAACTTTATAAAGGACAGTTTCACTTCTTGATATGTCTGAATTGTTCAACATGGTGAAAAATCTTCCCATGAGTTGTATATTCCCCTTCTCAAGGTATTATTTTCTAGTTTCTTGTTTCCTTTATAATATCATGTTCACTCAGGACCCTGGATACGGTTTTCTTATGACTGATAAATAAATTCTGGTTCCTTTTCATGAGGTTTGACTTCCAAGTTGTCTAGATGGGGTTCCCATAAGAAAAAACAATTGCACTAAAGAAAGTTTTTCTTTACCTTTTGGTACCTGGCCTAAGAAACAAAGATCTTATGTTTTATCAAGATAATTTCTACGTTGTCCTTATTAGGCTTTTGATGACTTGAGAAACCTGAGCCTTAACAAGTTGAGGATTTCCTGTGTTGCCTTGAAAGTGTTCTGACTACCACTCTAGCTTAAGTGAACTGCTGTTATTTTACACTAGCCTGTGATTCTGCTTGGATCAAGTGTTTCAAGCCTTTTAATGTCTTTGACAAATGTCCACAAAATCTAGGTAATTTGAATGTTTAGCTACCTGCAAGCTTCCATTTTCTGTCATTGCCAGGACTTATAACCTTTTGTTTAGGATGCCGTTTGTTCTTTCTGATACAAGAGTCTCCAGATCCTTAGCTCTAACGGTTGTAACAAATGCTTATGTTTCGTATAGCGAATTCCTGAGTCTGACAGTAGCTTGGTGCTTATAGATATTTTATAACCTTGCTTTTGGCATTTGGGTTTTTGCGCTTATGTTGCTTGAAAGGTGGTAAAGGTTGGTAAAGCCTGTCCACTCCATTCCCTTCTGGCCCAGAGCATTTAATTGGCTGTAAGTCTTTTGATTTTAGGTTCCTTGGCCACAGGGCCCCACTGAGGGACAGGATGGAGCCGGGGAAAGTGGCCACACCACCCCAGCAACGAAGGGACAAAATAAAAACTCAGCCATTGATGCTGCCTCTGGCAAATCCTGGCCAAAAAGGGAAAATGTAAACTAAAGTAAGGTCCTAGGCTCCTCTGCTATGGACTGAATGGACCCCTCTTGGCCAAGGGGACCCCAAAAAAGCATAAAACTGAGTTCCTGGCCGTGAAGAGGGAGGAGGTTGGACAGGCCTCATTACACCCCCATCCTGTCGGTCAGAAATAAAAAAGACCTGGAGCCCGGGAGTACTGGTTTTTTCAAGATTGAAGGGAAACAAACCAAATTGAGGAGCACATTCCTCCTGTGGTGCCCGACCCTTACCGCCTCCTACCCCTTATCTGGAAGTTTCACCTGATTTCAGTAATAGCTTTAAAAGGTGCTTTCTTGTGCATTTCTCTTGTCCCTAGATCCCGAATACTATTTGCTTTTGAGCAGGAAGACTTAAAGTCTAAAGCCAAATGCCAGTTCTGGTGGACCAAACTTCTTCAGGGGTTTAAAAAACAACTCCCCAACAATCTTCAGAAAGTTCTGGCCAGAGATTTGAGGAAAATAGTTTCAGGCAAGGAAATGATTTCACAGTATGTAGACAATGCCCTGATAGCCAGTGAGACTGAAGTGGAACATCAAGGCGACGGGTCATAATCGTAGCAGTAGCTGCTACTGATGATATTTTACAGGAAGCTGAAAAGTCTACCCTGGGCAACAGGTGACTGTTCACACCATGCCTGCGTCACCCCTAGTCGAGGTGACATCTCTTCACTAACCGAGCTCACTGCTGGATCGGCTACCTGAAACTGTTTTCATGAATGACTGGGGGAATTTTAGGATGGAGATTCCATCTGGAGAACGAATACGGGGCCAACATCTCCTGGGCGGGATCCCAGATAGGGCTGGTTACTTCTTTTCATTACTTTACTGCCTTGGTGGGGAGAGGGTGACAACTCAGCAACTTGTGCTACAAAGTTTCGGCTACAGGCCCAGCACGTTCATTCTTCCTCCTGCCCCAAGTGCGTTACATTTCAGCAGGAAGCAGCCAGACAGACCGAAGTCGTGATTCCCCAAGATTGAGGAATGAACTAAAAAGAAGGGGGGAGTTGTAGCCGCCCCCCACTGAACAAATTTTGGTGACCCTTACATAATCCTCTTCCTTAACTGGTTGACCTTTGAGTTGTTTCCCAGAAGTGGTGCGTTTTCTGCAGACGAAGGAGCTGAGGTTATCAAGGCCCCTGGGCAGACTCCTGACGAGACTCACCGTCCCCACCGCCTGCCCCAGTGCACTTGCACATCACACCTGCCCAAGGAATGTGGCCCCCCCTCAAAAGCCCGTGATCTCCGTTAGTCAGAGAGGTGATCTGAGGCAGCTTCCCCCATTCTCCCGACAAGACCTCTGTCATACTAAATATTCCTTTCTCCCTTGGCAATCCTTGTTGTCCCAATAATTGGAAGTTTGTGCGACGAGCGACTGAACCCAGATGAAATCTCCCTGCAGTTTCAACAGCACTAAGTCTGGGGTCGCCCAGCTGTCTGTGAAGGAGCCTCTCCTGCGTGTCTGGAGTGGCTGGCGGCACAGTGGCGTCCTCGCCTTCCAGCTCGAGGACATTTCTCCCCTCTCTGTCCTTAGATTAGTATATCTGAATTCCAGTGAAGGAAACCAAACTATATTACCCCAGAATACACCTCTCTGACATAATTGGAGAGGGCTGTCAGGGAGCCAGCAAGCAGGAGCCGCCCTGCAAGGCGGCCTCTCTCGGGGACATCTGCAGCGTCGCGGCCAGGGCTGGGCAAGGGCTGGGCAAGGGCCACTGAGGCTCTGACAACTCCCAAGGTGGGAAAGAAACATCTGTCACCTGTTTTCTCTGAGGGCGGCTGTCTGTTTATTTACATGACAGGACCACCCCTGTCAGCCAGGCCTATCCCCGCATCTGCTCTGCCATGACCTAAGCCCCCAACCCCATTTTTTAGCCTCAGAGTGGTGTGTGGGCTTTTGTGCCCACTGGGGGCTGGTCCTCACTGTGATGTCCTCTGTGTGCACATTAATAACCTTTGTATGTCTTTTCTCCAGTTCATCTCCCTTTTCTGAGTTGGTTTTTCAGGGAAACTTCAGAGGCAACAAGGAAGTTATTCCCTTGGCGCTGACAGTTTTGGCACCGGAAAGCCGAAGCTCTGCTCTCCCGGAAGCCACAGCTGAACATCCAGGGCCCGACAAGCTGGTCAGAGGGTAAGAATTTCCTACCAGCCCGGTTCCCAGCCGCGTGTTCCGTGCAATCTGGTTGAGCAGACAGTAAAAATCACTGTTTTCTCTACAAAATTTTGATTAATAAGAAGAAAGGAACTGTGTGACCAGTCCGGGTAGAGCAGGTCTGGTGTACTTTCTGGCACCTGGTGGTGTGAATAATCGAATTGTTTGATTCCCAGCAGTATTTCCCTCTGCCTCTCCATGGTGTTCTGTCCTAACGAGGGGCTCCGGGCGAGGCTCCCTCTGGGGGTGCTCTCTCTTGGTCTCCACCATCTGGGGGGAGTGATTTTTGGGTCACATCAGGTCTGAAAATGGCTGGAAACCTGAGACTTTCTAATCCAACTGTGTCAAGCTCTTGGAGTTGGTCTTTGTAAGAAGTCCCACCCACAGGGGGCATTGGGCAGCTCAACCCCTGCTGCCTGGTCAGTGCTGGGAAGGTCCAACCCGGGGTGACCCGCAGCTTCCAACACATTGGTTAATAGCGGCAGACACCATCCTTAACCACCCGTGGCAACTTTCACTATCTCAGCCTACACCTGAGAGTACATACTGGGGGGAGAGCTTTAAGATTGTCTCTTCTACGCCCTCTCCAGAAAAACACCTCGTTTCCTAAACCTAAAAGATTACATCCTGGACTTTCTATAAAGAGGCTACTGGATCGAGTCACTATTAAAATAAATACACCATTAAGCATTAATCAGCCAATAGATAAATCCTTTAGGTTAAAATTAAAAAAAAAAACATTTTAGAGATCTCTTATTCTAAACAATTGCCTTATTGATATTTATGAAAGAGTAAACTGAAAACAAGACACATAATAGTGTCATGGCTAGCCTTACAATTTATCTTGATAAATTTTTTTTAAAATGTGACCTAAATCAAAGTTAAAATCCTTTGCAAGCTCAAACTGTCTGCTTTAGAGACCCTGCAAGATTAACAATACACAGTGCTCCTCTACCATCCAGTAGTTAAAATTCCACACTTTCATTGCTACCTGGGTTCAATTCCCAGTCAAAAAACCTGTCCCTTTTGTTTTGATATTTGTGTGACAGCTGTTTATCCCAAGTGAAATGTAATAATAAAAACTTTTTTTAAATGTTTTGCAAGCTCCATGGTTAAAAGCTAATATTCTATCTATCTATATTAAAAGGCCTTTCTACTTTTTCTCCATTTAAGTCCTGTTTTTAAAATTTTCTTTTCAGTAGACTAAAGCCCCACTTTAAAAAAAAAAAAATTACGCACATAGTCCCTCTGTTCTCCCGTTTGCTCCTGGTCCTCCCCCTCTTTCTCCCTCGTTGCTGTCTTTGGACCACACAACAGATTCAGGAGACTCCCAGTGACCCCGAACCCTACAAAACACAGGCAGAGGTGCCACTCTCCCCGTTCTGGGGTCGTCTGTCTTCCTGGAGTCTAAAGGCTGTGGACAGGTTCCTCCCAGGTCTAAAACTCTGTTCCCTTGTGCACCGCGTTACCGAATCTTTGACTTTGGGGGATACGGAGATCACTGTGTGGCAAGAGCACCTGAGCTTTGAGTGTGGGAGGCCGGTGAGTCGCTGGTGGGAACCACAGTGTTAGCAATAAGTGACGACAGTCATTTCCAATAAATGGTCATTACTAGACAGGGGCTACTCACTTCTTTACATTTAGATAAGAAAGACGCAGCTTAAGCACTTAAAAAAAAGTCTCACAACAAAATACGCTATAAAAGCACCGTGTTGCCCAGTCCCATGGCATTCCCCTCTACTTGGGGACCTGAGATTCAGTGTAAAAGTGACCTCATTAATTTTTAAAGGTCTAGATGCGCTGCCTTCCAGCTGTGCCTGCTTTATAAACTATTGGGCCCTGAAAACCACAAAGGCTTGGTCGGCACTCTTCCTTAGGGCTCCGCCCTGAGCTATGGGGTCCAGCTGAAAAACAGACTAAATTAAAAGCTACCATCTAAATAAAATTGGTCTCCTTACAAAATCCTGTAGTAAATTTCTATAATTTCATGTTACATTGACATCCATTTTCAATTTTCCTCTAACACACCCAAAACTCCTTCTTTAAAAAATAGAACTTAAAATTTCTCTCTCTGTGTGTGCCCTGAGATAGAGATTTGCCGCCCTGTTTTCAACAAAACTCAGTAAGGGCTCGCGCCCTATGGAACAAATTAACTTGTTCCATTGCAGAGGACACAGTTTAGATCCAACTGTCCTTTTAAACTACTGAGTTTTACCAACGTCACGCCTAAAATTTTAAAATCAAAGCTATCAAGTCTTTATTTGTGTTTGTCTATATTTTTATGTATACATGTCTACATGCCTATTTATATATTATCTCTATGATATGAAATGGACTTATAAATGAGTACTCATAAATTAAATAAGTAGCCCAAATGCTTTTTGAGTTCATGTGATCTTAGTAATCTTTGGTAAATAAAAATAGTTTTAAAATTGCTGGTAAAATAAAATAGAAACATCTTTAGAATTTAATTTAGACGTTTTTGCCTGGATCGACTGGTCAGATAGATTGATACTGTTTCTGCTAAATATTTTAAGGTCATAAAACTGTTGCTCTTATAATATTTTTGATACTTGCTTAATTTGTCTTTGATCCTCTATCTTTGGATCTGAGCCTTTAGGCTCTGAGGTCTGGACAAATAGCCATGGTGAGGCCTGGTATGACATCCAGGCCCCGTCCTCCCGGCCCTGCTGTGTCTCTTGGCTGTGTTGGGAGGGGTAAGATCCTCCGGATTTTGTCTTCACAGGTCTGCCCTTTGTCCTGGACTCTATGTCTGCTATATAATCAAAACTGCCTACTTCTTAGATTTTTCACTAAAAATCAGGGTTACTAAGAGTTAACATTATAATTTATATATAATCAAAACTACCAGATATAAGAAAAAATTCTGTATACAAGGTATACATGAAAAGTAGGAAGTGTTTTTGGTAAACAAAAAGTTATAGGAATAACATTTAATAAAAATGTGGTTTTGTTAAAGAGAAAGTAATTTTTGAAAGTTGTTTTAAATTAAAAAAATTTTTAAATGGACCTAGGAAGTTTGGAAAGACAATGGGAAAATTTTAAGAGGTTATAAATGGTTGATGGAAATCTTACCTTGTGGTCAAAACTGAGATTGGATAAATTTGTTTATAAGGTTTTATTAAAATTAGCTTTAGCATGAGTAACACACTGGTACAATGATAGAATTTGGTTTTCTCTTTTAAATAAGATTTTCATATAGTATTAATAAGAGATGGTAAAAGACTTTTGTTTACCTTTTGAGTAAACTACCAAAAAAAAAAAAAAAAGTGAGAGAGTGAGAGACAGATTCAGTTTCCCTGATGGCGTCTTAATAGGTCTTGTAACCTCGGGGAACTGGGTCTCCTCTCTACCAAAGAGTAAAGGGTTTTAATTAAATGACTATAATATTACAGTGTGACATGTGATCTCATTTTGAGAAAGTGTTTTAAACTTTTGATATTTGGCAAACTTTCCAAAATCAAAATTTCAAATTCTAAATACAGCATTTTTGACTACAAACTAACTTTTTGAGTATTAGGGTCCCTGGAAGTCCAAGAGAGACATATTAGGCTTATTTGGTATGTTAAAATCATACAGAGATAGTTATTTAACAAAAAATGGTATTTAACTTTCTTTAGGTTATATTTATATAAACTGTTTTATTAATATGAGTTCCAAAATTGTATGAGATTCCTAAAATTCTGGTATGTCTTAGTATATGTTATCAGTAATTATATTATGTTAAATTACTGTGCCAGAAAAATTACCAAATTTCCTTATCAATTGTGTCTCTACCTATGACTATTCTAAGATTTTTGTCATTCACAATTATTGTTTTACTTTAATTTACCTCAAAAAGCAGTTTATAATCAGCTATAGTCTAAAATTTGCTGCTTCTTTAAGGAAATTCATAAAAAGGACTGTGACATGTACTCTTAAATACAGGTTTCTGGTAACTTTAGAGATTACACCGTGGAACTATGTAAAAACTTCCAGGACTCTGATTAAAAATCTGATGTGTTCAGGTAGACTGCTAACCCAACATTAAGTGGAATAAAATTAATTACATGGGATTAAACTAATAGAGAACTAAAATATTTTTTATGACTTTTGTTTAAAACTTTGTTTCATTTTCCAGATTTTTCTTTTGAGCTAAAGTATACCTTTGTGAGCATTTATCTTTCTCTCTCCCTTTCTCCAAAATTTAAAAACTATTTGTGAGTATTCTTAATTTATGACAATATAGTTATTTACATAATTCAATGAAAATCCATTTTCTTTTGCAACAGGACACAATTGGAGACGCCGATTATTTTACCAAGGCTTTGCCTAGAACGACATATTTTCAGATACGACCAGACTGCTTTAAAGAATTGAGGTTGAGTTTACAGAGCCGATAAAAAGTGCCTTGAGAAGACTGGCCTAGTACCTCGCCTGTGTGGTTCCTTTACAAGGTTCCTGACCGGTGGCAAGTAAAGAACGTCACTTTCTGATGGGTGCGGGAACCTAAAGTGATTTGGGGACCTCGAGGAAAAAAAAATTCACGCAATTCATGTGGTTATTATAAGCACAGTCTGATGGCGAGACCTTGGCTTAGCTTCTTAGCCTTTTAAAAGTCTAATCGGAGACTCTCCATTAAAAAGTTCCACCAAAGCAATTTAACAGCCTGTACAGCCAACCACTCTTCTCACTACACTTTACGCGAGTAATCAAGCCAACTTGATTTTACAAGTAAATTGGTCCTTCTAGAATTTGTCTTTGGTAAAAATGAGAGACTAGAGAAAAAATATTATGTTTCAAAAAACCCCAAAACTATAAATTTTATTAGAGTCTAGCCTTACCCATTGTTTTTATTTGCCTACAATTTAGACTAAATTCTAAATAAACTTTGAGAAGAATCACAACTTACATATAAACAGCCTTCTTGACTACTGACGTATAGCTTACCCAAAAAGTTCACTTAACCACCTAGTTTAGACTATAATCCAAAAAACCTGTCAAATTGCCAGTGCAATCCAAAGATACTTCAAGACTCTAGAAAAACTAGTCTATTGACTACTCCACACATTAACCTTTGTTTTTCTTCTGTTTCCATGGAAACGCCTCTTAGCAAAGATCTGTTTGCCGCTGCCATATCTACAGGCCTAGCCGTGTGCAGGGCCACCTCCCAGGATGGGACACGGTGTTTAACCAAACCGATGCATTCTCGGGACTAAGAGACGGATTCAAAACGATGTGGGGCAATATATTTAAATTTGCTCTTTTCTGTTTATTTCAATTTATTTTTCCACTCCTTTGTCTATCTAACAACTTCTAACCCAAATCTCTCGAAAGCTCCGTCACCTTGGCTTTTATATGTGAATTTAAGTTTCACAGTGGGCCTGAAGGAAATGAGAATATTTTACCCCCAAATGTATTTCTGTGGCATAGTGGGAGAGGGCCGCGGAGAGCCGGCACGGGCAGCCCTGCCAAGCCGTCCTCGCGGGGAGATTTGGGCCTGCAGCATCCGCTCCGCCGCAGCCAGGCCCTCCCTGTCCCGCTCCAGGAGAGAGGAACCGAGATGACACCTTTCAAGGTCGGAAAGAAACGCCTGCCATCTATTCTCTGCGGGGGCCGCTACCTGAGCTTCCACCCTGGCGGCCAGGCCTCGGCGCCCTCCCCACGGCCCGCCTGGCCGCGCTCCAGCCCCGTTCTCCTGCGACCTCCGGAGGGCCTATGAGCCCCGCTCCACTGGGGGCTGGGCACCCACTTTGTGACGCTGCCTGTGTCCATGAGAATAACTTTCGTATGCCTTTTCTCCCATTAATCTGCCTTTTTCAAAGTGAGTTTTCATTGAGCCTTAGGAGGTGAAGGGGAATTTTTCTCTTGGCCTCTACGCAAACAGAGAGAGATTTCTCCCTAAAAAGAAACGGAACACCTTGTGGCCACGCGTCCCTGGGCTGCTCCTTGAGTTCTGCTCCCTTTGCTAGCAGGGCCATGAGCAAGCTGTTCGCAGACGTCCTCCCGTCCCTCCTGTCCCACTGCTCCGGCCCCCACCCGCAGGACTCCCGGTGCTGCCACACTGTCACACTGCCACACTGCCACACTCCCTCTCCACTGGGTTCTCACCCCCATCTGACACCCTGTCAGCAGCTCCAGAAGAGCCTCCATCCTTCTGCAGGAACCCCCACTCTGTGTGGCTCCCGGACGCCACCTGCCTCCCTGACGCTCCTCCCGCCTCCCCTGCGGGCTCCCGGCCCAGGGCGCAGCGGGCTGCTCCGCAGGAGTCCCTGTGAGCTCCCGGCCCAGGGCGCGGGGTCCCACCTGTGCCGGGATGAGGCTGAGTAACCTGTCTCAGCTGGGCTTCTCCTTTCAACTCCTCCCGCATATCCACGCACCTGTCCGACGTCACCACTTGCACGTCAAACTCCGCCCCAGAGCAAGCTCGTCCCCACTGGGCCCACCTCAGCCTGTCCCTCCTGCCTCAGCAGCCGCTGTGGCCGCTCGGGCTAAGAACCGGGTCCCCCCTGTCCTCCTTGCCTCGCGCCTACTTCTAACCAGTCAGTATGTCCCACGGCTCCTCCTGAGAAACGCAGCCACCGCTCAGCGTCTTTGTCATCTCTCAGAGATGGTCCGTGTCACCAGCATTCCTTATGATTGCATTCTAAGTCAGCTGTCCCCAACCTTTTTGGTACCAGGGACAGGTTTCATGGAAGACAATATTTCCATGGACGGAGAGGCCGGGGTGGTTTCAGAATGATTCAAGCACATCACATTTATTGTGCAGTCAAACCTTTCTGCTAATGATGGTCTGTGTTGGCAGCCGCTCCCCAGTGCTAGCATCACCGCCTCAGCTCCACCTCAGGTCATCAGGCACTACATTCTCACAAGGGGCAGCCTGGATCCCTCCATGCGCAGTTTACAGCAGGGTTCTGGCTCCTACGAGAATCCACCGCTGATCTGACAGGAGGCGGAGCTCAGGCCATGATGCGAGTGATGGGGAGCGGCTGTAAACACAGATGAAACTTCCCTTGCTCACCTGCCGCTCACCTCCTGCTGTGTGGGCCGGTTCCTAACAGGCCACGGGTACTGGTCAGCAGCCTGGGGGGTGAGGACGGCAGCTCCAGGAGGTCTCACTGCCCCTACGGTCGGTGGTCAACACAGCAGCTGAGCGACCTTTGCGTTAGGCTCCCAGAGCTCTGGCCCCGGCAGGACGAGCAGGTGCGTCCGTCTCCCCTCACTGAGTGCAGCGAGGACACCAGGCGGGCGGCACGAGTGGCTCCGTGAGGCCGTGCTAGCAGGCACGGGGGAGGAGACTGGTGTGACATGCCACCAAACCCCGCGAGTTTACCACTTTGTCATTTATCCCCCTGGGCTTCCCTGGCCGAGACCCGGCATGGGTCGGAACTGGAAACAGACATGGGCAGGGACTGGGCCACCCAGGCAGGGCCTTCTGGTTCCGGCCGAGGAGCAAAAAGGGGTCTTGGCCCATGTGCAGCAGGGGGACGCCTGTCTCCTCGGGAAGAGGGGTGGTTTCTCACCCAGCCCTGGGCATCTCGGGGTTGGGGGTGGGGGCTGCAGAGGCAGCAGGCCTCTCCAACCAGTCCCAGGGGCACCTGCAGCTTCTCTGTCGGACCACCTGCCACTGCTCCCAGATGCAGCAGCCGTGGCAGGAGGCAGCGAGCAGGGCAAGGAGGCCCCAGTTTGACAGCCGGGGGACGAGAAGGGGAGTCCCAGACACAGGACAGAGCTGGGACTCCGGGCAGGAGGGGCTCGTGACAACAGCCCACGAAGCTGTTTGCAAACTCCCAGATGACAGACACTGGGATCAGAGGACAAAGGTCCAGAAACAGCCCCCAAGTAGGGCTGGTCACTGACAAAGGACCAAGCGCAATTCATGGAGGATGGATAGGAGGGTCTTCTCCACAAGCAGTGTGGGAATGCTTGGGTGTCTACGTGCAAAGAAACAAACCACAACCTGAATCTCACACCTTATTTAAAAAATTAGCCCCAAATAGGTCGTGGATCTAAATGTAAAATGGCACAGGCTGACACGTGTGGACGCCAGGTAAGCCCACACTGACCTCACTGCGGCATCTGCAGCATCTGGAGGTGCCTGGAACCCAGGAGCCCTCGGCTAACGTTGCTAAACGCACACACACCCCTCCCGTTAGATCTGCTCTGCACTCCCCACGTACACACATCTTACCTGGAAGCAGAAATGCCGGAGGGCCTGGGCACACCTGGCCAGCCGCCCTCAACCCTCCTGCCCGCCCACGGTCCCCACCCTGCTGGGGACACTCACAACATCCAGGATGTGCCCTTCTGGGCTCACAGTGACCTTAGACAACAACACACAGACACTCCGGGAGAAGACACGGCCCCAGCCAGAATGTCTCATTGTCTCAGGTGTTTTCTAACAACGGTGAACCTTTCAGGCGAGGCCTGGGGTGGAACCATCACACCTTAGAGCTGGCCGGGCCTGTGAGCTCGCCCCGCCCTTCCCTCCCACCACAGGTGAGAAGTGGCACCTACAAGGACACCTGGCCAGGTGGGGCCCAGCGTCCCGGGCCCGGGGGCTGCTCGGGCGGGACCCCACACCAGCCACGCGCAGAACCGACCTGCGCATCCACGGAAGGAGCAATGGACAAGGGGCTTCGTGGTCAGTGTTTTGGGGGTTCCTGAGGAGGGGTGTCCGTGGCAGACGTGTGTGGGAGCTGGGGGTCCCCAACAACTGAGAGACGGAGCCCAGTCCTGACCTGGGGGTGACAGAGAACAGCATTTCCACGGCCGCCGGCCAGCGGGAGCAGGAGCATCAGGGGACGGGCAGAGACGTCCCAACAGTGGACACACGTCTGCACGGCGCGGGCCCGGGGCACGCTGGGAGCCACCTCCGCCGGCCAGCCGGGCCCGCAGTTCCGCACGAGGGTGGCTGTGGAAGGGGCACCTCGTCCAGCCGCGTTTTTTCTGGGTCAGGAAAGGGAAAATGAATGAAGACCCGGGTGACGTGGCCACGAGCAGCAGCGCCCCTGAAATAATGAGCTGGCGCCTGTGCAGCGTGGGCTCATTTTATTCTTCAACCTCAAGGGAAAGAGGAGCTGACATGTAAAAGTGAGACTCCCAGCACCCCAACAGAGGACGGACACGGAGCAGCGGTCGGTACGCGCTGATTCGCCCAGCACGGTCGGGTCCCCACCTTGGAGAGGGGGACCTGGTTCGGGTGTCACCCGTGCCGTGGCAGAAGCTCCACCGCTGTTTATAAACGCTCACGTTAGAAGGAGGCAATGCGGGTTCTCCCGGAGCGGGATCTGTTTGGAAAACTACTTCCAAACAGCTGCAGACTGCCAAGAGTCTGCCAAGAGGGTAAATCAGGGATGCGGCAGCGCTAGAGCAGTATGTGGTATTTCAGGGCCCGGGGCACGCGGTTGATCACCAGCCTCCCGTCGTAACTCAGGGAGGCAAAGAGCCACGGGTCGGCGGACGACCACTCCACGGCGTACACGCTGTCCTCGTGCTCCTCGTAGGTGGCGATGACGTTGTCCTGCAGCGGCTCCTTACTCCTGCAACGCAACAGAGACGCAGCGTGAGCAAGGCGGCCCGGGCTGGCCGGGCAGGAGAGGCACAGAGAGGATGTCAGCGCTCCCGCCAGGGGACACGGCCAGCACGGCCTGAGTGTCCCCTCTGCACGCTGGGAAGGCCTGCGGGGGCTGCGCTGAAGGGCGGGCCGGCTCCTGCAGAACCGCAGCCCTCCCTGCAGCGGGGCGGGGAAATCCACGTCGCCGCCTGATGCGACCGTGGCGTCTCCGGCCCTCAGACCGTGAGAGCCTGGGGGACTTCCTGTCAGAGGTGGCACAGGGCCCTCCCGTCGTGGGTGCCGATCCCAATGCCCCGAGTTGTGAGGAAGGAGAATGTCACCTTAGCCCCACGCTGGCCACCTTCTGCATTAACCACCTGCACCAAGACACCACTTGCGAGAGCGGCTGTGTCCTTACTTCTCCTCGGGGGGGTGGTCCTCCTGGTCACTGATGTCGTCATCATCCACCAAGTGGCCAAAGGGCTCCGAGGAGATGGACACCATGTTGGAGAGGATGACCCTGCTGTCACTGCTGCCCGTGAGGACCAGCTGGTCGTGCGAGTGGTTGTAGCGGACGTTCCACACCCTGCAGAGGGCGGGCACAGGGCTGAGCCACGCGTGTCCCGTGGTCGGCCGGCACACTGAGCCCGCGTTGGCACCGCCAGGCCACCAACCCCCAATCCTGTGGTCTGACGTTATTAGGTGGTTTTTAGCAGAGGATTAGGTTTACCGTATGTTTCTCTAAAACATTCTCTGAAGTCCCAGCAGACAGACAAGAAAAGACTAAATGTGAGCTGAAACCGGCAGGAGGAAAAGGCTCATTGCTCAGTGTTTCAGAAAACTTTCTAAAATTCTAAAAACAAAAACTGCCCCCTAGTAACATGTGCATTACTGACAGCCTGTAACATGAAACAAAGGCCTGTGACATCTTCCCAACCCGCAGGGGCCACGGGCCCTGAGACAGGAGCAACGGAGTCTCCGAGGGCCCAGGGGTGCGTCCTGGGGTCCTGACCACGCAGGACGGGCCTCTCGCCCACGCGTGCCCTGCGCGGCCAAGTGCAGACACCGCCCACGCGGAGCTCCCGCCCGGCCAAGGGCACGGTTGGGCGTAGCCCCTTGGCCTGCAGGGAATCACAGCAATTCACTGCACTTATCAAAACTGCACGCCCGTCTCCGGGGGTTTTCAATCTTCTGATTGCAGAAACAATAGAGCTTCTGATAAGTAATTCAAACCATTCAGAGACGTGGGCCATGGGACACGAAATCCCTGTGACGGGCCTCCTCGCCTGGGAGAGGACTTCTGGTGACAGCGCGGCTCTCATCCTTCCCGCCTTTCCTTCTGCGTGTGCGTGTGTGTGTGCATCTGCATGCACACACGTACTTGATGTGAACAGAAATGGATTTATAGTGCACACACTAGGCTACGACTTGGTCTTTTTGCCTGCTGAGCAAAGAGTGCCAGCATACGGTAAACACTCAGACAACACTTCAGAAACAGTGAGGGACCTGGGGCCTGCGTCCACATGCACACACGTGTAAATGTGCCTCACGCTTCCTGGCAGCTGCGTGATCTCCCTACACGGATGTCACCTGATTCACTTAACCAGTCCCCTAGTGATGGACACTTGGGTGGTTTCCAGCTTCCTGGCATTGCAACAATGCTGCGTGAACATCTGTGCACATTTATTTTTGCATACTTCAACCAGCACTGTTTCAAGAGTAAACAGAATTTAATGTTTTTCTTCTTTTCCTACGTTTATAAATCACAAACACTCAGATTTGGAATTAGCGTTTCTTTAGGAAAAATAACACTGGGTTGATTGAATGATTCACAGCAGCACAAACTAAGCTGGTCCCTGTCTTTCCGGTGGCAAAGTGATCAGCAAACAACCCGCACAGCCCCTTCCCGGCGAGCAAACGGGCCGCCCACCAGTGGGAGTGCTCCTCCAGGGTCTTCACGGGCTCGGTGACATTCCGGGTGTCCCAGAACTTCACCCTGCAGTCGTCCCCGCAGCTAGCCAAGTAATACTGCTTGTTGGGGTTAAAGTCGAGGTCCCGCACCAGCTGGCCGTGGGCGTTCTCGATGCAGTAGATCTGGCTGCGGGAGGAAAAGGAACAGCACAGAAAAATACCAAACGGGTTATGAAAAGCCACCAGGCTCTGCAGGCACACACCAGCGTCCCTGGATGCTGCCCGATCCCCTGGCCCAGGGCGCGCAGGTCCCCTCGACGTCCCCCTCTGACAGGAGGCTGGCACCAGGCGCCCCCAGCCCAGCACCGCGGCAGTAACGCGCCTGCCTCTCCGGGAGCGTCTCTGGCCCTCCTGGCGGGCTGTGGGAGTGACGCTGGTTTGTGGCCGTCAAACACGAGACTTGGTGTCTTGAGGATGAGGGTGCCCGAGAGGCTGCGATGCCACAGAGGGGCTGAAACGGACTTTTGCACGGGACACCTGACAAGTGTTTGGAAGGATACAGTGAAGAAAGAAAGGAAAAGGGAAAGAGACAGGGGACAAAGGAAGAACAAATTGTGTTGCTGGCATTGGGAGATACATAGAGAGAAAAGGTTAGAAAAAGTGGGAAATCTATGAAACAATGAAGGAGATGGTGTTTGCCATCAGGAGGCCTGTTCTTCATCTGGTCACAGCACCTCAGGGTGCCGGCACTGGGGGTCCAGGGCGAGCCACTCGTTCCAAAGACAGGAGGGGGTTTAAAATAGTGCATGTGCATGTGCACACACAGAGTCATGCATGCCAGCTCACATGTACACACATATGCATGTGTACTCACACATGCACATGAGTGCACACATACACGCATGAGAGGGCAGGCACACACACAGAGTCGTGCATACCAGCTCATGTGTACACACATACTGCACACATGCACCAGAGTGCAGGCATGAGAGGGCAGGCACACACTCGCACACACACCCAGCTTAAGCCTGGATCCCCTCTCCTGGCTGCTCTGCGCAGGGTCTGAAATCACGATATCTGCCAGTCATGGCGCCTTCTGACGTCACGAACCCCAAACAGAGGGCAGACCATGCAGGGAGGCGGGACGGGGCGAGGAACACAACGCGTGTGCCCCGATAGCAACGGCCCCTGGCTGACAGCGTGGCCCACGCGGCCCGCCACCCGCCTCGGGTGGAGCCGACATCTCTCTGGCATCCCAGGAGCTTCTGGATTCTCAGCGATTCTCTTTCATGCCTCCAAAGACCATCATGGCTCTCGCTCTCCAAGGTAGAGAAACTCAATTTCTTTCACCTATTCTCCCACATTGGATTTTCCAACCCCAAACCATCCTTAAATCTTCCAGTTTTTATATTATATCCTGTGCCTTTTAAATATCCTGATTTTTTTTCTTAAAATAAGATACCCTAAACCTCAAGATCTTTCGAGGGAAACAGGCAAAGGTATGAGATTAAAATTTGGGAAGTTCCTAGGGAATTGGTGGACGGCCACACACGCTAAGTACTGACAAGGTTCCTGCGTGCTCCCGTGGAGGACCTTTGACCCAAGAGCGTAACAGGATCTGGAAGAATCACCAGCGGCACCTGCTAAATAAAAGCCAAGGCTGCTGGCAAAGGAGAAGGCGCTGGGACGCTCCTTTGCGGGGGCCGAGCCTCCCGCGGGAGTCAGCTCGTCACTCAGACACCACGTGGGCGAACGAGGCACCGCGGGGCGCGGATGTCACCAGCCGAGCCAAGCGCATCTATCTTTGGTCTGTAATGTCAGCTGTCGGGTTTCTCGTCTTTAGACACTGAAACCCCTCACATCCTTCAAAGCACAACGACACAAAGGGAGAGGTGGCCACAGGACATGGAGAAGCCACTTCAAGGATGTGCGTGAGGGTCTGAGCCTGTGGCTTCCAGCTTCTGCTCAGGAAACGGAATAAACCCTTTGCGCCCACAGCCCGGGCTGAGGAAACGGCGATTATTTATTAGCCTCAGTTTTCAGAGGGGCCTCGAAACTGAATTTAAAGTTGCGCCCCCACCCTGGAAGCCACACAAGCTATTACATGACATCCGTCTTCTCAGCTCGGTGATAAATTACGGTGTGCTGAGGGGATAAATGTATCTTAAAAAAGCTTGTGTGGGCTTCTGTTGTCATGGCAACAGACGTGCCACCATCACTCCTTTGCCTATCAAAATCACAACTGGAACAGAAAAATCGCTCTTATTTGTTCCATTAGAATTGCTGGTGGCTGTGTATAATTACTTAAATGACAAAATGTGATTACCCGATGGGTAAGTCTCTGGAAGGCACAGAAGTGGGCAGACAACTCCGTAGAGAGACTTAACCAGGGCACGGCAACTGCCAACCCGCAGCGGCTGGTCCTGAGACAGAGCAGCCACGGTCACCGTCCTGCTCACGGCGTGTGACAAAAGCCCCGGCCTTGGTTTTTATCCTAAACCGCGGCCAGTGCAGAGACACCAGTGTGGGACAGCAAAGACCAACCGAGACAGACACTCCAGCGGCGGGCGGGCGGCTCGGGCTGGGGTGAGGGACCGAGACAGGGTCCACGGTTTCCTGCAGACAGGAGATGCAGACGGACCCCGTGCCCTGCGCGCTGGCTGATGTCACTCTCCGCCACCGGCACGGCGGCAGAGGAGGTGCAGGCGCCGGTGCGGCTCACTGACCTCATGCTCCGGGTGTCCCAGCCTCGGAGGGTGGTGTCGCTCGCTGTGGCCACCTGGGTGCAGTTGTGATGTGGGCTCCACCGCCCCGAGGTGAACTTCAGCTGTCCCTTACCTTCCAGGGATGCCGAACTGGCCAGCTGGGAATGTCGTGAGGTTTTCCAAAGGAAGGAGAAAAGAAGAGTGATTAACTCGTTTCAGAAAACTCAAAAGGATATCCTATATTCAAGGATATTATTGAAAATAATTATTGAGAATAATTAGGAAGCTCTGTCTTTGTTTTCTTCCCTTAAAAGGCAAGAATGTTTGAACCTTACTTGGAAAAGACTATAAAACTGAGCACAGCAAAAAATAGAACGCATATTAATAGACGTCTATTAAAGAGGACCCGCTTGCGAGTGTGCGATTAGAGACAATCAGCTCGAACTTGGAGAAGACAATACGGAACAGCTCAGACATCTGCCTGTCCCCAGAGACAGAGGAAACAGCCCACAAGATCAGCTCCAGAATAACAAAGGGACACACGTATTTACTGATCAAATATTGTTTTCAGTACACATCCGCTTCCTCTCCTTTATCTTGAGGATCTAAAAATCCTTCACTCGGAGGTTAATTAAACCTCCAGGCCAGGCAGCTGATAAGGAAGACTCCCCAAGACCCCCCGGGACCGCCTGCTGGGGCAGACACTCCTTCTGCAGAGAGGGGCTGGCCCGCGTGAGCCCGGGAGAAGCCGCTTCCCCACCCACCTGAGACTTCATTCACAAAGCCTGCTTCCGTGTCTGGTTCGAACGTCGGTTCACACGGTGACTGCTCACAGCAGAGAGGACCCAGGCCCGCCCTGGCAGCACTCTTGGGCACGCCTGCCCCCAACCCGCCCACGTGCACGAGCCCACTGCCACGCAGCTCACTCGATGTCCAGACAATGTGCTCCTCTGCGCCCCCTGAGAGGGGCCCTGGAGCGCCAGGGGGCCGGTGCCCAGCGGAGCCCTATCGCGGAGCCACGGGGGAGGAGGAAAACACGGGCGGGAAATTCTTGCCGCGGTCCCCAACTCTAAGCCACAGGTTGTGCCTAGTAAAAGCCAACTTGGGAGTGGGTCAAAATAAGTCTTCCCAGCAGCAATGACGGAATAGCGTCGTCACCTAAAGATGGCATCAGTAGCAACACCAGGTAGAAACACCAGAATGACTCTGAAATATACATGATTAGAGACACGGGGGGAGCTAGTTTTTGGCTTTACCTTTCAATGTTTTAACAGATGAATGAAAAAATAATTTTTGTAGCATCCCTTTTAGGTAAAAAAAAAAAAAACTAGTTAAAATGTTCACAGGTGCTATTTAGTTTTTGAAGACCTAGTTATCAGGTAATGATTATTCATTGGTGACAACCAATATGCTAAAAACCATAGGATCAACAAGCAGAAATAACAAAAGGCTTGGATATATTTTCTAACTAAACCACACTGTGTTCCAATTCATTTTCTATTAAGCATACTGGCTTATAATCAAACTCATCAGAAAGATAAAAACATACGTTCACATCTCTAGAAGGTAAGGCAGGTTCAGCAGAGAGAGCTGGACAAGCCAATTCGTGATGACGATTTTCTGGGAAGACGCCATGAGCCACTCCAACAGAAGAAAGAAGAAGGTCCGAAACCTCAGCAGAGCAACCGAGTTCGATGCTCAGAAGAGATTTTGTCGTCCGAAGCTCCTGCACGGACGTCCGCTTCACCTCCGTAAGGTCTCCCGGGAGGCAACCGGCGACGACCGCCTGCTCCCACACCCACAGAGCGCAGGACATGTTCTAAACTGCGCCGTAGACTAGTCCAGGTTTTTCAAACAGTAAGTTAGTTAATTAACTAACCCATCAACCAACCACCAATCAACCATGCAACTGATCGACAAGTATTTACGAGGGATGGCCGGGCCTCGCTGAGCGTGTCGGGGACGGGGCTGTGCTTTCCTCACGCCGCTGTCCGGCCATGGAGACAGACGGCCGACGCGAGCAACAGAGGGAAACACTTCACTCGTGAAACCAGCTGTCAGCGAATCAACGCTGGGCTGGCACTCTGTGCTCACTTCCCAGTGCAATCATCACAGCAGTCACGTGTGTGCCCATTTTACAGGTGAGGAAGCTGAGGCGCAGAGACTACACGACTGCGCAGTCACAGAAAGCCGGCTCACAGGGGACAAGCCGGGCAAACACCAACCACGTACGCTCAGAGTCCAGAGAAAGGAGAGCGCCCGGGCTGGAGGAGCCGGAGGAAGGACTCACGAGGTTCAGGACTAGGATGAGTTTTCCAGGTGGAGCAGAACTCACATCATGAAACAGGGGAGTGAGGGATCCCCACCAAAAAAGCGCACGCGAGGCAGGAGATGGGAAATGTAAACAAGCTACTGGAGGGGACGGCAGGCGCAGCCGGGGACAAAAGGGAGCAGGAAGGTGGCCCAGGCCGGGCGGAGTCAGGCTGAGGAGTCAGCAGCCGGGGTGTCCTCGAGCTAAACGCAGAACGCAGAGCACAGGGCAGGTGGCAGGTGCACCTGTCGGCGTGAGGCGGGGAGCGTGCCCAGGGTCCGATGCCTGCCTGTCCCCGCGAGAACCGCGAGACGGCAGAGGTGGGCCGTGCTGAGCGGGTACCCTCTGGCTACTTGTTAGCACCGGGGACTCACAGGAGGCACTGACAGAGGTGAACGGGCCCTCGAGTGAACCCCCGGTCGCTCAGAGACGGGCCCTGGACCCCTGCACTGCGCAGAGGGGGGGACAGGAACCCAGAGAGCGAGTGACGTCCCCGTGGCCACACGGCCACTGAGAGGCAGGGCAGGCCCAGCGTCCTGACCCTGATCCTCCTCCACCGACCGAGCGGACTCCTGCCTGCGCTCCCAAGGCTCTGTGCCCACAGGTGCAGAGAAGTCTGAGGGCAAATTTTAATAAAAGTCCGAGAGAGAGGTTGCTGTCAATTTGTGAGGTCTACTCAGGGCAGACAGCACGGTGCAGAATGCAAGGTTAATCAATCGCATTTTTTGGCTTCCTGGTGACATGGAGACAGAACTCAGCAAGCGCTCCACGGGGTGTGGTGTGATGTGCGTGGTAATCTGTTTTTCAGCATTAAAGAGAAATATTCAGTGCTTGTCCAGAGCCCGGAGAAAGGGATGATTAAAGGCATCCCACAAACCTTTCAGACGAGATGTTACTAATGCCGGGACGTGAACGAGAGAGAGCACCTTCTAACGAACAAGACGATGTGACCTGCATCCTCCGCAGCAGCTCGTGTGGGGCACGTCTGAGCGGAGCCCCAGTGTGAGATTGGCAGAGACAAAGAGCTGCATTCCTGCCAGCAGGAGCCACAGAGCCGGCAGGCAGCCAGATTTGGCGGGCAGGAGGACCACCTGGGAGCACTGTTTGGGGGGAGGAGAACCACCTGGGAGCACAGTTTGGGGGGAGGAGGACCACCTGGGAGCATAGTTTGGTGGGGAGGAGAACCACCTGGGAGCACAGTTTGG
>CM052437.1:1304115-1319128 GCA_028533085.1 Varecia variegata
GCACTCATGCACCCATCCATGTATCCATGCACCCATGCACCCACGCATCCAGCCATGCATCCTTGTGCCCATGCACCCACACTTCCACCCCTACATCCATGTATCCACGCACCCATCCATGTATTCATGCACCCACCCATGCACTCATACACTCATGCACCCAGCCATGCATCCTTGCACCCAGGTACCCATGCACCCACACACTCACTCCTACATCCATGTATCCATGCACCCACCCATGTATCCATGCACCCACCCATGTATCCATGTACCCATCCATCATGCACCCATGCATGTATCCATGCACACATGTACCCACACATCGATCCATGCACCCATCCATGCAGCCACACACCCATCCATTTATCCAACAGGCACATACCTCACAAGACAAAATGTTACTGACCATTCCAGATGCTCAAATAATGAGCAGAGTATTAATACTTGAGCACTTCACAGTGCCGGAGGAGGGTGGGCAGGGTGCTCGGTGTGGGGCCTTCAGGAGCACCTGCGGGTGGGTGGGGTGGGCCAGACCTGAACGGCAGCCCCAGCCCCGGACTCAGACTGTGGCACCTTCAGAAACTGCCTTCACCTCCGTGGGTCTTCCTCTCTCGTCTGCCAAGGAGGGGCTCAACCGTATGATCATGAAGTCTGCGTCTTTGTTTAAAAGGACTACCTTGAAACTAGTGAGAAATGACAATTTTCTGGGAAATATTTCTTATTCCCTGCGAATGAGCTCACTGAGTTGGATTCATCTGGCCACAAGCAGGCTGGCGCACTCAGAGCAGGGCTGGCTTCCCACAGTCCTAACTGCGCCCCAAACCCCACAGCAACGCCCAGCGAGCCCTTCTCGTGTGAGCACGGGCCACAGCAGGTGCCGTGGGGACCCCGGGTGCCCTGCTGTTCCCTCCTGCTCCCTGCACAGCGGCCACACTTGCCAAGCGGTGGCACGTCCCCAGGGTCGAGTCACACTCATCTGGGAAGTTAGGACGTTTCCCTCTAATTAGACAGTGGAAGAGTTTTCACATCATCAAGTCTTCAGACGTTAGTGAGGGGGAAGGGGGATCACCAGTGAGGGTGGGTGACCGTGACCTTCAGGGTCGCTTCAGGGGAGTCTGCTGCCGGGAAGAGGGGGTGCTCACCCTTTTCCTCTATTCCTCCCGCTAAGTACAACAAAACCCGGATGTTACACACGACACACAGACGGCTCTGAGGGTGGAGAGAAGAGGGCAGACCCGCGAGGCCGTGGGACACAGGAGCCGCACGGTGGAGCTCCTGGGTTTCCCTTCTGCCTCAGTCGCCCCCGGCCCGGAGCTGAGAGGCTGGCAACCGGAAACACCGACAGGTGCAGCCCTGGAAAAGCCCCAGTGCGAGCGGCTCACCTTCAAAGGGGGCAGCTGAGCAAGAAGGAAAATTCCTAGACAATAAGCACTCTAACTCCTGCCAGTCACCCCAGAGAAACCTGTCTGCACCTAGTCATGCCAGCCGGGGGGGGGGGGGGGGTCTGGCCCCTGCTCTCACCTGCCAGGTGTGTCAGTGAGGGACCTCGTATACCTAAACCAAGATGGATCAGGGACCGAGACCTAAAACGTGCAACTACCAAACTCTCAGAGAAGAACAGAAGAGAAAAGCCTTAGGACTCAAGGCCAGTCACAGACTTCTCAGCCCCGAACCAAAAGGACAATCCTTAAGAGGGAAAACGGATAAACTGAACTTGATCAAAATATAAATCCTGTCTAGGGCCACAGCAGCCTGAAGGCGCCGGGTCTCGTCCGACCTCGGAAGCAAAATATAAATCCTTCCAGACAATGGAACATCATTCGGTGATGCAAAGAAACAGGCTGCAGGCCACGAAGAGACACGGAGGAGCCTTCAATGCACACCCAGGTGAAGGGCGAGGTCCGAACAGGCCACGTGCTGGGTGACGCCAACCCCGGGACATTCTGCAAAACGCAAAACTATGGCGACGGTGGAGAGATCCGCGGTTGCCGGGGCTGGGGGAGGGAGGGAGGAAAGAATACTAGGTGGGACACGGGATTTTAGGGCCAAGAGACTAGTCCATGTGACGCCAAAACACTGGCCACATCATTACACATTTGTCCGAACCCACAGAATGTGCAACATCAAGAGGGAATCCTGCCAGAAGCTATGGCCCTTGGTGACGGTGGCGTGTCAGTGTAGGTTCATAAGCTGTCACGATCGTACCGCTCCGGGGGGAGCTGACAGTAGGGGTGGCTGTGCGTGTACCGGGGCCAGGGCTATGTGGGAAATCTCTGTATCAGCCACTCAACTTTGTTGCAAACTTAAAACTATTCTAAAAAATAAAAAATGAGAAACTTTTGCTCTGTGAAAGACGCTACGGAAAAGATGAAAAGACAAGTGACAGAACAGAGAAAACATCTGCAAACTTCATCCACGTCCCAGGAGCAGGACGTCACAAGTACAGGAACACCTCATTTAGGGACATTTCCCAGAAGCTGGACACGCCCGTCCCACACACGTCCATTTGTCCAGAGCTCAGCCCACAGCCACAGCGAGTTGCGAAGGAGACTAGGGAGGGGTCTTACCCTGGTCCGTGCTGCCAAAGAGGACCGAGAGGACAGACACGGGGACAGCCTGCGGCAATCCCAGCCACCACGCAGGAATGCGCATAAGAAACCCACGTGCAGGGTGAGTTATGTCCCTGTGGCCATGCTGTAGTCAGTGGTGAAATCCCTGCTGGAATCCAGACATTAAGTTCTAAACTTTAAGACTAACAAGCAATGGACTACACAGGTCTCTTTCCTCTATGCCACAATCTCTTCCCTCAAGGAGCTCAGTCTGGAGAAAGAGGACGAACGGTGACGCCACGGCGCGGTGGCAAGGTGCGATAAACACCCGCCAACA
Organism: Varecia variegata; assembly: GCA_028533085.1. Classification (NCBI taxonomy): domain Eukaryota; kingdom Metazoa; phylum Chordata; class Mammalia; order Primates; family Lemuridae; genus Varecia; species Varecia variegata. The sequence goes on from CM052437.1 coordinate 1,307,002, forward strand.
CCCAGAGCCGTTCTAACCCCTCCTCGAGTCCCGAGATTAAACTCAGCTTCTACCCACTGTCTCCCTGTCCCCAACACACACGACCTCTGTTTACAGGCACGATGGGCTCGACGTAGTTGCACTGAACAATTTTCCTGCCCTAGAAGCTCCTACCATGCAGGGGTGATTTAATCCTCCCGTGGTGCATGTTGAACGCCTGGTAAGAGAATTTCTAGCAAAGACACTGTGCTCAGAAGCACACGCTCTCCCTTCAAGGGGTGCTGCCATGTGCACCACCGAGCAGTGGCTCCAGGCGTCCACCGCGGGGAGCTCCCGCGTGGCCAGAGCAGAGGCACAGCGACTTCTTGCCTTCTCTGTGCTCCGCCACCACCCCTCCTCGACAGAAGCTATTTATTTCCACGGCTGCTGAAAGCCGCTCGGAGGTGAAGATGAATGAGCACAAACGGAGACAGAGCAGCCACCCCTCTGCCTTCGCTGGGGTCCGTGGGCCCGTGGAACCCTCCCCCTGACCCCCCCCCCGAGTCTGCTAATGATTATAAATGGCAAAGAATCTCCAATTTAATTGCAAAAGGTAATGATGCAGTGAGCATAAGATTAGATTCACCACAGAAGGCAATATCCTCAAACAATAAAAAAAAAAATTGAGAAGCTGGGTGTGAAGATGGCTGCAATCGATAGGAAGGTTCTGTATTAAATACCATGGTGAGGGTCACAGGCGATATTGACAGAACTGCTGACAGCAGATAAAAACGGGGAGAGAAGACTAAATTGATCTCTGCAGAAAGTAAGTTACAGATTAATCACCCTACCATGAAATCCTTTTGAGATGACTTAGGGTCTGAAGATGTGCTCACAGTGTGGTTACGGGCTGGGACTGCAAAGCTGGGGCCAGTGAGGACCTGCCGTGGCACTCGAGGCCTCCTCTTCCCCCCCCGCACCCCCCCGCCCCACCAGGCGAGCACAGCAGGTGTGCAGACGGCACCTCAGCTCTTCCCACGCCGGGCTCTCCCCAAAGCTGGCCGTGAGCCTGGCATTTTAACAGCGAAGTATTCGTCCTCTTTCTTCCTCTAAGTGTACAGTTATGCAGGAATTCCCTGCTGAAGTGCAAGTGTTGGAAGGGGGGATTGGAAAGGGAGGCCCTTCGACCATGACCCAGACTTCCCGCCAGGCCTCCCAGAAGGTGACAGATGGGGACACATCTCCTCCAGCCACTGCCAGGCCCAGGGGGTGGGCCACAGGGGCTGGACTCAGGCACTACGTTTCCTTCAAGTTTCCTATTTTATTTTAAAAGTTTGTGTGAAATTTGTATTCTACTCTAGGATATGGAGATATATCTTAAAGTTTTTAATAAAAATGATGATTTTTCCCTAAATACTGTCGATGCTCTAGGAAGACGGGCCAGCACTTAATTCCACACTGAAGGCTTTGGCCATGCAGGTTTAAAACTTTAACAAGGCACTTAATGTTTTTAAAAGTCTCACTTTTGTGCCACAAATTAATAATGATAAATCATTATTCATGCCACTTCTTCAACCCAGAAGGGCAAGGAAAGGATTTATTAATATCGTAAGGCTCCACGAGGGAAACACATCATAGGGACAGGTAAACACAAGACGGGGCCCCCACTGGGGAAACCTGCCCAACCGCGCCCCCACTGCCGGGACTGTGAGCAGGTACCTGCCCCAGGTGTAAATGACACTACAAACTCGATCGTTTCAAAGTTCTTGCTCTTTTTCTTTTCTAGAGTTGTTACTTTGACACAACCAAATGTAATAAAATTACAAATGCATGAAAAAAACACATTTTAAAAGAGAAAATTTTAAGAAATCAAATAATGAAAAAAATATATTCATACCAACTCTATGAAAGACAAAGCCTTTGAAATGATACACTTTCCAAAGAAAGTAAATGCTAAATGTTACTTTTATAACTCAGGCAAATGTGTTACAAGAGCTAGTCAACACTATGAAATTAATATTTTACAACTGCTCCTGCTTCAAGGTGTGATTTTAACCAAATATACCTTAAAAATCCATTTAAAAGGACAACACACTTGAAACAGAAGAACACACTGTTAGACATGCCACCTCCTCCCCTGGACACAGTATGGCGACAGGCGGGAGCTCCGTCACCCGCGGGGCTCTGTGTGGCATCTCGTGTGGTCCTGGCGATGCCAGCACGGCTGTCCCCTGAAGGACCCTGTCACTCAAGTCTTTGATTGATGATTCAGTATGTTCATCAGTTATCTCACAATTAATGTCAATATCCTACGCACATGTGAATCGAGAGGCGTGTTCTGAATTTAGCCTAAAGGTCCAGCATAGAAAATACAAACAGGAAACCTCCGTCGTTCTTTGTACTCACCACGGCCTGGCTGGAGCTCTCCTGTAAATCCCACAGCAGGATGTGGTTGTCGGCCAACGAAATCACCTTCTTCCCGTCTCCCATGGGCTCCCAGGTGACACTAAGAGAACGAGAAGTATCAAATATTAACATGGACACTGGAGACACCAGACTGGTAGCTAAGAGCTTTTACACACACTCTTTGTAATTCGGAAAGCTGCTTTCCTGGCCCACAGTTGCTCTGAGTGTCTATTAACGTTATTATCTGATGATGTTTGTGGTGGACACTGTTGTCGTCTCACTGCTGTGGAGTGAACTATGTCCCCAAATTCACAGGTGGAAGCCCGAACCCCCAGGGTGATGGTGCAGATGTTCCTCCACTCACGATGGCTGTGTCCCAATAAACCATCATAAGCTGCAAATGCATCGAATACACCTGTTACACTAAGCACAATCCAGAGCTGCCTCCTTACATATTTTAAATTCGAGATTTCTGTGTAGAGAGAACTGTAACCTAACAGCATGTGTAAACAGACCATAACCTGCTCTTGTAACAGGCAGCCGAGTCTCGGCCAACTGCTCGAACCGTGTTCCAGCGAGGCCAACGCTGAACTGTCACCAATCCAGCTTCTGTACCTCATTCCTGTTTTCCGAACGTCAGTTTCTTTTCCGTCCGTAAATTCTCGCAGACCATGAGGCAGCGCCCGAGTTGCAGAGCTGTTTGGTTCGGGCGGGGCGGGGGCTGCCCAGTTCCAGAATTGCTCTTTGCTCAGTTAAACTCTGTTACTGAAGTTTTCCTTTTAACACACCTAACCTGCTGACAACACCCTGGCTTAGCCACACCTTGAACGTGCTCAGAACACTTAGCCTGCGGCTGGGCAAAATCATCTAACACGAAGCCTATTTTACAATAAAGTGTTGACTATCTCATGTAATTTATTGAATACGGTTCTGAAAGTGAAAAGCTTTTCCTTATGTTTGGGCCAATCTGAGCCATAGTTTCTCATCATCTGCAGCCAAAATCATCCTAACCGATGTAATGCATTAATTAAAAAAAGACCAAAAAGCATATCTCTGTGGTAAAAGCCATAAAGAGACCAAAACTTTTTGCAACTTGGTCACAAATATGGATTTTGTCTTCCCTGATGAAACTCTTAAAGTGCTTATTTGTAAGGAAGAGAATTTTGTTCCATGCACTCTAACACACGAGTAACTGCAGATGTCAGGAGAGGAATGTGCTATTTCTTTTTTTTTTTTTTTTTTTTACTTCAGGATATTATGGGGGTACAAACATTTTGGTTACATGTTATGACTTTGCCACATCCCAACCATGATTTGAGGCGTGCCTTTTCCCCTCTACAATGCTCACGGCCTCCATTAGTTGTGAGTTTCCCCCCCAACCCCCCAACCTCTAAAGAATATCCCTACCGTGTGAGCACCTTAGTGTTGCTCAGTCAGTGCCAGTCTGATGGTGAGCACATGTGGAGCCCATTCTTCCGATCTTGTGATCCTCGATTCGGATAATGGGCTCAAGCTCTATCCAGGAAAATGTAAGAATGTGCTAGTTCTTTTCCACACAGAACACAATGCCGACTGATTGGGGCGTGTCAGGCATGCTTCCTTATGCCCTTGTTTCAAGACTGTCAGTGGAGCTATTATTACTTTTAATCACAACATTAATATAATTCAAAACCACAATTTCTTTCTCATTTATAGTTTAAGGGACACACCGAAAGCTCATAGTACTGTGATCACAGGTACATTATTCCTATATTAGACAAAGAGTTTACTGAATCTTTTCTAATAATAACAATAAAAAACACATAACATCTAGTAAACAAAACAAAAACACCACAGCTGGAAGGGGTGCCAAGAAACCTGCTCCCAAATCTGCTTCCCCTATGCAGTTAAGACAACGGCCAATTCTAATTTTGAAGATTCTCGCTCAGAGCCAGGTGATGGCACTTCTCTTGGTAGTGTGCTTGGCAGGTGAACAGAGGTCAGGCGGTTTGACATTGAATCCCAGGGAACACCCAGCATGGGGAGAGGAGGAAACGGGCAGCCACAGCTCTTGTCCTGGTGCAGAGGAAGGCACTCAGCCGTGCTGGACGTTTTCTATACGTTAGGGGCAATAAATTTAGACGGCTTTATGAGCTCCTCACCAGGTCTCACTAATAACTTATGCATGCCCCCCCAACGCCCCTCACAAAATTGTGGGGAAATAAAAAGGGCTGAGGCCAGGAGAGCCTGCATGGGCCCCGCCACGAGTACAGGGGCGGTGACTGTTCACACGGTGCTGGCGAGACACAGTCTGACGGTCGTCACCAAGACACCTGGAACTTTTAACAGAAAGTCGGAAAACCAGACGTTCCCAACTAACCCACAGATCACAGGATAAAGGATCGGCCCATCTGATGTCAAAGACTGACTATCTAATTACCTAATGATGAAGCAAAGCTAACAGCTCGTACATCCCCCGCCCCTCCCCACAGCCCCGTTTTAACGACACACAAACACTGATCTTGGCTACCTTTTCTCGTGCCAGGAATATTTCACTAAGGTTTCCCCAGCCAGACTGAAGGTCTCTGAAGCGTACATCCAATTTACTGAAACTCTTTAATGACCAGCCGCATTTGGGGCACATGACATTTAACTGATGCATGCGGAGGAATTCTAAGAGTGAGGAATTCCGGGTAAGAGTGGACACACCACACAAAAATTGAGACCATTTTAATAAATGTAGTTAATCACTGGTACATTTGGGTTTGGAAACCAGCCGACTACCCTAGAATGAGGAAAGTGTTCAAGGCCTCCGAACAGTCAGACTCCGTGCACTCGCACGGCCAGGCCTTACAGGGCGGCACCCAGCCCTGCCTCAGGGGCTGCCTCTGCCCGCCGATTTGCCCACGTGCCGACGTGTGTGGTTACCCGATTCCCAAGTCCACAAGAGGACAAAACTGCGGATTATGAGAGGAGGGGGCGGTTTTAAACAGAAGTGTGGGTAAGACAGCAAGCTATAAAAAGTGATTACTTGAGAGCAGTGGATGGGAAGGAAGGGAGAAAAACACAGGAATTAAAAAGACCGGATAATCTGGGGCAGCTCACGTTGAGTGGAACTTGAAACAGTAGTCTGCTCGCTGCGGGCAACACTGTATCACAGCGTGTCTAAGTCCCTGTCCTTACTCATGGCCAAGAGTCACTGGGATTTATGCTCAGTAAGCTCTAGCTGGAATGGACACACTTGAGGCTCAGACTTGGGGGAATGGGAGGGACATGGGCAATATATCTAACCAGAACTTTTGTACCCCCATAATAAGCTGAAATAAAAAAAAAAATAAAAATAAAAAGAAATATTTTTACCTAAATGTTTTTTTAAGTCTGATGTTTAACTTCAATAAACCTCAATGATTAAGAAAACTCAAATTATTCAGGAAAAGTAACCCCATACAACTACAATTTGTCACTTTACAAATAAAGAAATAAAAATTTAAAAAAGAGCAACCTTTAAGATTTCTGACAGCTGTTTTAAATAGAAAGTTTCAAAAAAATTGAGTTGCCCTCATGTAAAAACACTGTACAAATAGGTCTACATTTTATCCTACTGCAGATTCGAGGATCCTAAGTCACCCTCTGTGAACCGACATGACTTGCTAGTGCCAGACAGACCTACCCTGACAATCTAACAAAATTTCGTGGCAGATATTCAGAAACTGGGCATTATGCAAAGGGCGACACACAGCATAGCACAGCACGGTGCCGGCCAGAGACACGGCTTCCAGGGCCCACGGCCCGCAAATCCTCACAGGCCCGGCTGGCGACCCATGGCACACCCCCCAGAGTGTTTTCCCCCTGGCTGAGAAATGCCCTCTTGCCACTCCCTGCAGTGGGGGAGGTTTCACTCCCCACCCCTCCTAAGCAACGCTGAAGATGGAACCCTGTGTCAGGGCCACACCCAGCACAGTCCAGGTACATCTAGAGCATCTGCAGAGATTCAGGGGTGCGTGCACACGAGGGCCCGGCACATTCCAGAGCATTTATAGTTGGTCAGGGGCATGCCCAACACAGTCCAAGTACATTCTAGAGCATTTATAGTGAAGCTGGGGCACACCCAACACAGCCCAATACATTCCAGCACATTCACAGAGAGTCGGGTGCACAGGTACAGGGCGGACCCAGACAGCTCTGGGACATTTTGAAGCATCCATTTCATGGCCCAGGGAGTTGATGGTCAATGCCAGGTGCCCCTGAAAACTTGTTTCCCAAATCCTTACACATGCATTTGAATGAGTATCAACTCCAAAGTTAGAGGGACTCAAAGCTGAATGACACACTCACCTCGACGTCCAAATCCAACAGCACAGGACGTCACCTAGAGCGTGTGCTTTAAAGACATTCTTCCTGCAAACAGACCACGGGCAACACACCTCCTTGCCCCGGCTAAAAGCAAATGGGTCACCTCGGTCTAGTTTTCTTCCAGGCATGGAATAAAAGAAGTGTGTTTGGGGCTGGGGAATTTCCTCCAGGAGACAGTGGTGCGTATTCCGCTTGTCTTCTCCTCCTGCAACAGATTTTCTGTCTGCCTTTGTATGGGCCAAGGGATATATTTCTCCGAGAAAAAGCTTATATTTCTCAGTTATATTATCAGAGGAAACAACAAAATGTGTTTCAAGTGGCTATACAAGTAACTTTTTATATCTACAAAGAAAAAATATATTATAATTCAAAAAGATGCTCAAAAAAGACTTAAAGAGTACAGGATGCAATACTGATTTGCTCTAGAAAGTAACTGGGCTTCGAGTTCTTACAGGTGAAGGTTTTAACAAATGCTTCTTGTGTTCTGAAGGTCACAATGGATACACTGAGACTGCAAGGAGGCTGTGGAGAACACAGGCAGTGAAGGAGGCAAGAGCATCGGAAGAGAAATCGTCTCGAAGCTTGCCTTTCTTTGCTGTGATGACATAAAGGCAAACCATTTCTACACTGCATTGTGACGTGATGAAAAATGGATTGTTTTTGACAATCGCAAGCATTCGGCACAAATGGCTGGATAAAGATGAAGTGCAAAACACAGCACAAAACCGAATATGCATCAGGAAAAGCTAATGGTGTCTGTCTGGTGGTCCTGTGCTGGTATGATCCACTACAGCTTCATGACGTCTACTGCAACCAACTGGACAAAACAGTGAGGATTAGGCAGACAAGACGGGTCAATAGAGATGGGCCAATTCTCTTGCAAGACCACATGTCGCAAAACACAACGCTGCTTAAATACAGAAGGTGGACTTGGAAACTCTGCCATCTGCCAGACCTTGCACCAACTGACTCCCACTTCTTCCAGGCTTTGGACCACTTCTTGCAAGGAAAAATATCCAATTCTCAACACGCTGTGGAAAAGAAAACACCTTACTCGATTTCATCGCCACTCGCTCTCCAGGCTTCTTTGCTGCTGCATACACAAGCTACCGTTAGGATGGCAAAAACTGTGTCGATAGTTTAGGCACATGCTTTGATTAATTGTACTGCTTGTTTGAAATACAATAAACTACACTTTTGATTCAAAACCAGACATTTCATATTTAATGACCTAATAATTGTACTCCTTGTTAGAATGTGTCCAGTCTATTTTTGCAATTGCGTAAAAAATAAATTTGAAAAAAGAGTCTGTTTATCAAGTATTAATACAACTCAGCAAAGACGAGTTCATCTTAGAACCCATTCAAGAGTTTGCTACTCACTATCAAAAATGCCTCATTGGAAGGAGCTTTTGCTTGTGAACCATCTTGGGCAGGGCTGCTGAAGACAGACTGTGGTGTGGCGCGGCAGGGCCCCAGGGTTGACGGGACCCTGTGTTCTCTCCCTCTACTCTCCGCCTCCAAAGTCTGCCCACCCCCTTTCTAGGGCTGCAAACTGACGGTGGCATTTGCACGGACGAAGCCAGGACTGACAGGCCAGGTGGGACTCCCCGGCCCACATTCACCCCCAGGGCACCTGCAACTGGACGTCCCCTTTGCACCGGGAACTCCCAGAGTTCCAACCAGGACTGCCCTGCAGCACCCACCTCTTCCGTCAATGGTGCAAACACTCCTGCAACAAAAACTTTGGAGTCATTTTTTAACATCTTTCTCAAACTCTAACAAACAAACAAAGCTTGTTGAATTTTATTTTTTAGTGTCTGACTTGTTGCTTTCACTTCAGTCTGACCTAATGATCTGGCCATGACCTCATCGTGTTGGCTCAGGTGCTGTCTGGAGACAGAGCCTCCCCCTCGCCCCCTTCCCCGCCCACCACCAGCACGAGATCCTTACCCTGCACCATTTATTGACGAGACTGTCCTCTCCTCATTGTGTATTCTTGACACCTTCATCAAAGGTTAGTTGACCACATGCATGTGGGTCTATCGGCTCTCTATTCTGTTCTTTTGGTCTATGTGTCTGTTTTTAATGCTGTACCATACTGTTTTGATTACTGTAGCTTTGTAATACAATCGGAAATCAGGAAGTATGATGCCTCCAGCTTTGTTCTTCTTTCATAAGATCACTTTATCTATTCAGGATCTTTTAGGGTTCCATATAAATTTTAGGATAGTGTTTTCTATTTCTGTGAAGAATACCATTGGAATTTTGATAGGGATTGCACTGAATCTGTAGATTACTTTGAGTAGTATGGACACTTTAACAACATTAATTCTGCTGATCCATGAACACTGAATATCTTTCTATTAAATATTTGTGTCATCTTCAATTTTTTTCATCAATGTTTTATAGTTTTCAGTGTACAGATCTTTCACTGCCTTGGTAAAATTTATTCCTAAGTATTTTATTCTTTTTGGTGCTAGTATAAATGGGACTGTTATCTTAATTTTTTTTTGTATATTGAATTTTATATCCTGCAATTTTACTGCATTCATTTATTAGTTATAATGGTTTTTTGGAGAGGTCTTTAGGGTTTTCTATATATAAGATCATATCATCTGCAAATAAGAATTTAACTTCTTCCTTTCCAATTTGGATGTCTTTTATTTCTTTCTCTTGCCTAATTTCTCTGGTTAGAACTTCCAGTACTATGTTGAAAAGAAGTGGCAAGAGTGGGCATCCTCGTCTTGTTCCTCATCTTAGAAGAAAAGCTTTCGGCTTTTCACTGTGGATCATGATGTTAACTACTGGCTAACACATATGTCATATGTGACCCTTATTATGTGGTGGTACATTATTTCTGTATCTCATTTGTTGAGAGTTTTTGTCATGAAGAGATGTTGAGTTTTGTCAAATGCAATTTCTGCATTTATTGAGATGCTCCTATAATTTTTGTTCTTCATTTTGTTACTCTGTATCGCATTTATTGATTTGGGTAAGTCAAACCATCCTTGCATCTCAGAGACAAATCCCCCTTCTTAACGGTGCCCAGTCTTTTTAATGTGCTGCTGGATTCAGCTAGTGTTCTATCGAGAGTCTGCGTCTATGCACCAGCAACACTGGCTTGTTGCTTTCTTTTCTTGTAGTGTCTTTGTCTGGCTTTGGCATCAGACTAATGCTGGCCTCGTAAAATGACTTTGGAAGTGTTCCTTCTTCTCAATGTTTTGGAATATTTTGAGAAGGATTAACAGTCATTCTTCTTTACATGCTTGGAGGAATTCAGCAGTGAAAGTATCAGGTCCTGGGCTTTTCTTTGTTGGAAGATTTTTGATTACTGATTCGATTTCCTTACTTATATATGTTCAGATTCTGCATTTCTTCGTAATTCACTCTTGGCAGGTTGATGTTTCTAGGAATTTATCCATTTCTTCTAGGTTATCCAATTTGTTTGTGTGTAATTGTTCATAGTAGTCTCTTATGATCCTTGTATTTCTGTGGTATCATTTGCAACGTTTCATCCTTTGTTTCTGACTTTACTTCAATTTTCTCTTTTCTTAGTCTAGCTAAAGTTTGCCAATTTTATCTATCTTTTCAAAACTCCAGCTTAGTTTTATTTACATTTTCTATTCTTTTCTCATCTCTATTTCATTTATTTCTGCTCTGATATTTGTTATTTCCTTTGGCCTTACTTTGTTATTTTTTCTAGTTCCTTGAGCTACAAAGTTAGGTTGTTTATTTGAGACCTTTCTTTTTTCTTCATGTAGGTGTCTATCACTATTAACTTCCCTCTTAGAACTGCCTTTGCTGCATCCCATGGTTTGGGTATGTTGTGGTTCCATTTTTGTTCATCTTAAGATATTTTTTGATTTCCCATGTTAATGTTTTTATTTTAAGCATTTGGCTAGAATCTACTTTGGGGTGTATCACACCTTCTTCCCTTTTTTCAGGAGCTCCCTGAACAGACCAGCTTGATGACTCACTTTCACACTCTGTTTCAGGACAGTAGTGCATCCCTGTTCCTCCTAGGAGACAGGACTGTTTGCCTCAAGTGACCCCAAATCGCTTTGCTCTTTTTTATGGGGTTTTCTTTTATGACAAACTCTGCCTGTAGCAGTGCAGAAAGCGTCTCCTGCCCTCTCTGTCACAGTGTGTGGCCCTGTCAGCACCGACTTCTCTCCGCTGTCAGTGACCCTGAAGGGCACATACACTCATGTCTAACAAGTTTTGTTAACAAAATAATAAATGACCCTAAGTGGGCACTAAAAGAGTTCTCCTCTGAGTAAAATACCAGAAGCCCCTTGCCTTTGTGAAATCCAATGTTAAGTTGTATTACTTTATATTGTAAATGTATAGTCACATATGCCCATTAAAAATATAGAAAAGTCCAAGTCCCCTGTATTCCCACCCACTGAAAACTATTGTTAGTATGTTATGTATAGCTTTCCAGGTCTTTTCTGTAGATATACTTATATGTAAAATAACATAATTATTACTTATAAAAATGTGATCAGGCTATTAACATTATTCTGCAACTTGCTTCTTTTTACTTAAAACATATCCTGGGTAACTTTTCATGTCAAATAGATATAATTCTTTCCAAAGGCTACACAGATTTCTACTGTGTGAATTTCCATAATTTTTTAATCCAATTCCCTACAGTATGACATTTCAGTTGTTTCCAATTTTTCACACAATTGACTCATACAATGAAGCAATAAGTATCCTGAAGATGTACTTCTTGGCGCACTTTAGGATAAGTTCTTAGAACTGTAATTGCTGGGTCAAAAGACGGACATGTTTCCCAAACTGTCTTCCGAAAAGGTGTGTGTTGCACACCCCCGTCCCCCATGTGCACTAGCTTTCGGCTGTAACTTGACCTTGGCCATGCTGACAAAAACTCCCCAGCCTGCCTCAGAAGGTGGTCTTTGTGGGTTTAATTTGCATTTCCTTGACAACCAGGGAGTTTGCCCATCCTGTCTGGTGTGTGCTGGCTGGTTCTGACTCTTCTGTGAATTGTTGGTCACCTACAGCATCTACGTTGACAGTAACGCTCGGGAGCCTTCAAAGGTCCTGCATCGGGGTCCCATCGAGGTACAATTCCCAGCGAGCTGCGGCCCAGATAGTAAAGAACTGCAGTAACAGAGAAATCACTAACTCTTCCTTTAGAATTTTAAATATCTCAGTTAAAGTCAGAAGTCAATATTCTAAACACCTTGAGCAGGCATCAGAAAGCTTTTCTGTTAATATAAGAGGCTAGATGGCAAATGGTTTAGGCTTGTGGGCCAATCTCAGCTTTTGGAACCACTGAGCTGTGTCACTGTAGCACAGACCAGCCACCAGTAACACACAAGCCAACAGCAGTCGTCGGGATCCAGTAAAACTTTGTCTACTAAAGCAGGAAGCAGGCTGGATCGGCCAGAGGGCCACAGAGC
>CM052437.1:1327843-1347899 GCA_028533085.1 Varecia variegata
CTTCTCTGGTTCCATACAAAGCGTAGAATTATTTTTTCTAGATCTGTAAAGAATGATGATGGTACTTTGATAGGAACTGCATTAATTATGTAGATCACTTTAGGTAGTATGGACATTTTAACGATATTGATTCTACCAATCCATGAGCGAGGTAGATTTTTTCCATCTGTTTACATTTATATTATGCTATAATACCCTACTCATGCCTGTGATCCCAGCACTCTGGGAGGCTGAGGCGGGAGGATTGCTTGAGGTCAGGAGTTCAAGACCAGCCTCAGCAAGAGCGAGACCCCATCCCTACTAAAAATAGAAAAATTAACCAGGCGTGGTGCCGTGCACCTGTGATCCTAGCAGTCTTGGAGGCTGAGGCGGGAGGATTGCTTGAGCTCAGGAGTTCAAAACCAGCCTGAGCAAGAGTGAGACCTCGTCTCTACTAAAACTAGAAAAATTATCCGGGCGTGGTTTTGTATGCCTATAGTCCCAGCCACTCGGGAGGATTGCTTGAGCCCAGGAGTTTGAGGTTGCTGTGAGCTATGATGACGCCAGTGTACTATACCCAGGGCGACAAAGAGAGACTCTAAATAAATAAATAAATAAAAAAGATAAATCTTTAATGATGAGACTTGACTTTCATAATTACTGACAATCCTCTATTGTCATTAGCAGTAGAATAACAACATTGGCTCTCTGAAAGTTTCAAGTACATTTTCTTACCACTTACCCTCAAAGTCAACTTTTGCAAGATGTTATGGATATTTGTGAATTTACTACTCTTTGTAACATTTAACCTAAGCCAATTTCCACTGTCTGTCACACCAAACTAAAAAGAAGAAAAATGAAGAGAGATGAGGCCCAATCTTTTGTCTTCTAGACAAAATGCCTCCAGTGCTGGTGGACCCACACATACTGCTTTTCTTCTTCCTCTGCCATCTCAGCACCACTGTCTGTGCCCTTGTCCTTCCTCCCGATCAGATCTTAACACACACACCCTCGTTCCCAGGCATTCCTGAACCCTCTCAGCCCGCCGGCATTTCTCTGTGCTATCTGCCTCCATCTGCATCGAAGGGGTACTTTCCCCCCAGAAGCAGGCTCAGGAAGCAGAGGTCAGCTGGCCACCGTGTGGTGTGACAGGCCCTTGGACACATTAGGGAGAGTGTGGCACGCTGAGCCGTGTGGCTCAGCTCAGCCCACGTGGACCCTCCCTGTGCTGGGCCATGGTGGGCAGGCTGGGAGGGAGCCACAGCTGCTGTCGTGAGCTGTACCCTCTCCCTTATGAGCTTCTTGTTACTGATTTTAGTAACTTCTCCTTTAGAGGAGGTTTTCATCACCCGAGAACAAGGCGACATGTATGACTCCTCTTGATACTCCACTTGGGAAACAGAGCACAACAAGCATGTGCCCAGGTTTCCATTATTTTGACTTTGCTTCCAGTAGCCAGCAGGGAGCATTAATCTGCAGCCAAGGTGCGCAGCTCTCGAACAGCTGGAGGGCCTCTTCATCATCACAAGGAGATGGAGAACCGTAAAATTACCCTGTTGTGGCTAATCAGCCATCGAGCCAGTGGTGACGATGATGCATTGTGGAGACTCCACATCACAGCTTCACAGCGAGCTGACACCCAGACGTGCTCGCGGATGGTAATTACCTCCTTCCTGCTCTCACCTGCAGAGCTCAGGAAACCGCCCCTTTGTCAGGGCTCCAAAAGCCGCTGGTATAAACACGAGCTGGAGGATGTCAAGTGCAGGAAGCGCGAGAAAGCGGTGAGTCTGCAGCGACTGTTCACGATTCACTATCAACGTGTACGGCCTACATATTGATAAAACGCATTTCACTGTCGGTTTATCACTGATTCAAGGAGAAACCTGATTCTTTATATAAGAATAACCAGGTGCAATATAAACAGAGTGAGCTTTAAGGAGATCTTCCTTATCTACTGCTGAAAAGGGAGAAAGTGTCATCAGTCACAAGGGTGACATTGAGATTAACGTCTTTTAGACTCAGTTTCTTTCACAGTAAAAAGCCCACATTTTATTAATTCCCCTTATTTATCTACATCCCATCTTGCTCCAGAAAGAATTTAAAGTAGCCAACACCCATAATGTAAAGTATGACAGCATGACATGTGCGGAAACAATCAAAACATCATGCTAGACAGGTGTGCTGGTGAGAGCCTCCCCCAGGTCAGCTGCCTGCTGAACCGGCTCCACCACAGAGGCAGTTCAGCGAAGGACTTCTCCAGTCCTACGTGTGACCCTGTCTCATGCAGGCTCCTCTCCTGTCCAAGGCTGGCTGCCTGGGCCACGGTGGCAGGTGTGCCCGTCCATGCTGACAGGAGGGGAAGAGGGTCTGCAACCTGTTTTTGATTCGTTGAAAACAAAGTTACGTGGCACTGAGCAAGTGTTGAAGAAAGCCCACCGCATCTAACAAATCCAGAACTGGGGAGACTATCAGAGACCCCTACAATCACCCACACTTTGCACACAAGGAAACGAGGGCTAAACTGAAATGACTTCCTAAAATTAGAGCACTACAAATAATCAGCCACCGTCTAAAGTGAGAGCGCAGGACTGTGACCTCAGAGTCCATAACCTCATCCACAAATTATTACAGGCTGAGCGAAGAAGCAAGTCGAGAGCAGAAAGCATGTCAGAAAAGAAGGTGGCTTTACCAACTTCAACATGAATAATTCCTCCGTAAAGCAAAATTTATATTTGCCATCCAAAAAGGACCAGCTGGAAATACTCCAACATCCTCCTACTTATTTGATGAAGATAAGTGTAGACTCCAGCAACCGAAACAAGTCCACACCATGACGCGATGACCACAGCTGGCCCCTTCTGCTCACTCAGGAGGGAGGCGACTGGTGTTTCTGGGGTTCTGGGGTCACACTGCCTGGCTGAGTCCCACACGCTCCACGTGGGGGTGAGCAAGCCCGGGTACGATCTCCTCCGTCTCTCTGGACCTCAGGACAATGACAGTCCATCCTTCACAAGATCTCCGTGGGCAACAAATGAGGTAACGAGTGCAAAGCCCTGGGAAGTTGCTACAATCCATTCACCTTCCCACCCAAACACCTGGCCTGCCTGCCTGCCTGCCCAGTGCCGGCACTGGCCTGGGTGCTGAGGACATGGCCCCGATCCCAACAGGGTCAGGAGCTTCTGAGGAGGCTCAGAGTCCAGGAATAAAAATCACATGTGAGTGTAGCCAGACACAGGCAGTGCCAGGCGGTGACAGCTGCTGGGAAGAAAGATGAAACTGGGTGAAATGACAAAATGTTTCAGGGTGGGGGGAATGTGATTACTTTGGAGAGAATGGTTAAGAAAGACCTCTCTTTCTCTGTGGGGACACAGGACCATGAAGCCACGAAGCCACGCGGCTCTTCAATCAGACACAGCCTCTGAGCTGCTGGGCGTGTGGCGGCTGCTCTAAGCTCAGCCCAGGGGACTCCGTCCCCACGAGGCAGAACTGCAGAAAACCAGGCTGGAAGAGGTCTGAGCAGGTACCTTATACCAACCCCTTCGTGACCTTATTTTTATGATTTTCCTTAACAAATACAGTAAGTACCACTTTCCACGTGGAGGTCCTACTGCGTAACCATCACAGTAACTGTGCAACATCACCTCCATTGCGGAATTGTACGTTGGATCTGGAGAAATGAGTGACTTTCTCGGGCTCCTACCACTACCTGGAGCAGGTGAGGACAAGAAACCGGGCCCTGTGCGTCCCAGGCCAGACTCCATCGGCTTCCGTAGGCAGCCTGGCTCTGGAGCGCATCCGGTGAGTGTTCAGCGGACACACTGGGTCGCGCGGCTTTACGGCCTCTCGCGTGGCCTTCGTTGTGCCCACCGACAGGACTAGGGCAGCGGAGGGCCCAGCCGCGGTGAGCTCCGTGCAAGCTGCTTGCCGCGGGGCTGACACAGACTGGGCGGGGGGCGGGGGCAGGGGCAGCCTGGCTCAGGGCTCAGCCAGCCAGAAACAAGCAGAAGCAAAATGGCCTTGGGGACGGGAGCCCTGACACTGCTCCCTGCAGCAGGGGGACACGCCAGCCCGCAGGCACATGCACCGCAGCCGACATGAGTACAGGGAGCCGTGCGACATTCCTGGGCACAACCCGACAGCGGCAGGTTGCTCAGAAAATGTCTCCTGGAGCTGCTCTCAGCTCCAACTTCGCACACCAGGAAGAGAAGCAAACAAATTAAAAACACCACGATCACCTTCAGTTTGACCCCAAACAGCATTCTTCACCTACACTGTATTCACCAAACTGAAATTTCCAAAAATCAAATTCCCTATCTAATAATAAAACTTTGACATCATTGAAGGTGCCTAAAAGACAACGCCAAGTGCTGGTGAGGACAGAGGCTGGGTCCTCACACATCAAGTGTGTGGTCACCCTGGAAAAGAGCGGCAGCTTCTCACGACACCAGACACGTGCTCAGGGGGTCACAGGGTGACCCGGCAGCTGCACCCCGGAGCACTAAGACCTTACGTTCATGCAAAACTCTGTACACTAATTAATATTCACTACCGCTTAATTCACAAAAGCCAAAAACTGGAAAAAACCCAGACGTCCTTCAACAGGTGAACGGGTGAACACACCACGGGACGTCCACACCATGGAATACGACTCGGCAACCGACAGAAACGAGCTCCTGATGGACACACGCAACAACCTGGGAAACCAGCTTGGAAGCCAACGACAACGCGCCCTCCAGGAACGGAGCTGAGTGAAAAGAGTCGATTATCAAAGGCCACACGGCGTGCACTTCCATCTGCATAGCGTTCTTGAAATGACACAGTCACAGAGACAGAGCACAGATTGGTGGCTGCCAGAGGTTAAGGATAGGTGGGGGGAGGGAGGTGGCTGCAGGACAGACACTAGGGACGGAGCTGTTCGCACCTTGACCATAGCAGTGGCTACGTGAGCCCGCACATGCGACAGAATGGCAGAGAACTAAGTGTTCACAGACGACTGCAAGTACAACTGGCGAAATGTGCACGAGGTCAGCGGCTGCATCTACGCCAGCTTCCTGGCTGTGACACTGCACTGTCGTACGCAGTGACGCTGTCAGAGAAACGGGGTGAAGGGCACACAGATCTCCCTGCATGTGAATCTGCAACCTCAGAGTAAAAAGCTCAAGGGAAAAAAGGGGGAGAGAAAGAATCTGTAATAATATATTGGATAACAAAACAGAATTCAAGAAATACTTTGAACAATGGCAGCAAAATCAGAACAAACGGCATTCCAAGGTGCATTTGAAGAGGATAGTTAAAGCTGCCTGTGTTTAAACATCAGCAACTTCTTTCATGGGTTTGTGTCCCATTTCAGTCTGATGCTCAGTGCCCTACGACAGGCACATGTGGCCGCCTTTCTGCATGGAGTATGTGACAGAGGATCTGCACACGGGGGAAGTCGGGGCGTGGTCCTGGACTCTGCACCCCGGGCCGGGCGAGGCCCCTGCTCTGAGCACACTTCTCTCTGTACTCGCCAGGGGATCTGACAGCTTCTGCACACGTCAACCCCTGAAAGTGACTGCTGACCTGCTCCCCCAGTGCCACCATGCCTCCTAGGACACAAGTGCATGCTACATCCACGTGTGCACACGTGCACATGCTCGTGTGCATGCACACACATGCAAACAAGGAAAATACATGTGCAAAAATGTGGTTACGCATGCATGCACACACCCCTACTCACACACATGCACACTTGCACAAATGCATACACAGACACACACACGAATGCACACAGCCGTGCACATGCTTGTTTGCTGGGGAACATGGCTGTTGTCTGAAATGTGGAACTCTGAATGGTGCTGTATGATTTGCACAGAGATCCCGTACTCGGGTGGCTGAGGGACAGCATCAAGGCGATCACCCCTGAGGACTTTAGGATTCTCCAACTGCCTCCCCTCACTCTGCAAGACTGCATGCGATTTTAATACTCAGAGCACCTCTGTGAGAAGAAATATCCATGACCTGGTAGAAGCACAACAATTACATAAATAAATCACCACACACTGACGTGCAAAAGGCTTTCTAGAGCCACAGGCCATGCCCGGCCTGCAGCACTGTTCTTTGCTGCTTCAAGGCCCACACCTGATCACGGAAACCTGAACTGGTCCTCAGTCCCCCGTTCCAAATAGCACCTCCTACGTGACCCCCTCCAGCTCCTCCAGTGATGAGCTGCTGCGCCCGCTGGGGCAGAGCACACGGGTCCTCACGGCTCGGTGTAGGCAGCACAGCCTGGCCCACCACAGCCAGCTGTTTACACTCTGGGCCTCCCCTGGGATCGCCACTCCTTGAGGCCAGGTCCCCTGGTTTGTCACCTCAGTGCCCCTGGAGGTGAGTGCAGCAGGTGCTTAATAAGTATGTGTTGGATTAAATTTATTTAATTGGTAGAGTTGACTAAGACAGAACTGACGGTACAGAGAATATGAGTCTCTTTCCTGCAGACACACACACACACACACACACGCACACGCACACGCACACACACACACACACACACATGCACAGGCGTGGACCAGTGAATCTATTAAGCAAAACGATAATTACTGTTATTGTAAACACCCATAACAATGTGATGCCCCCGCAATCCTTCTAGAAAACATGGCTTCCTAATTTCGCCACGGCTTCAGGACTCCAGAGATGAGCCATCGCTGCTGTCCACAGGGCCCCTGGCAGCAGCCGGTGGGCGGACACAGCAAACCCTCCAGCCACACTGAGCCAGCCAGGCCGGGGAGCCCCCATGAGCAGTGGTCACATCTCTCTGTCCCTTGATACTCTGCATGACTAATGAGAGGGCTTGGGGACACAGCCAGACATGCACACCGTGTGCTCATACTTAGTCTACAGGAGGAAGAAATTATAAGCCTTCAACCTGGAGTGACAAATAATGTATGCACAAGTGCTGACTAAAAGTGTATTTACAAAGTTGAAAAGCAACATACGACTCAAGTGCTATGCGGTGCCTGACGGCTTTGTCACTGCGTCAGGGAGCCGTGGGCAACACTCATTTTAGACAAAGAGGAGAAAGAACTGGACACTCTCCTGCTACACATGCGGTGGCTTCTGTAAATAGGGGTGATCTAGAAAACACTGGGGCTGAAAAATAATCAACTTATAGCAGCTTTTTAAAAGAAAGCAGCATTTTAAAAGTGTGTGTGATCGCGGCTGCCGGATGAACCTGCACAAGCTCCAGCACCTGTCCAACCTTCAGGCTTGTTGTGGGCAAATAAAATATGCAAAATCCTACCAGGCCATGTTGCCATGGGCTGTGTTGTCAAGGTGACAGAGCAGCTCCAGGGTCTGTGCGGTGCTTGATGAATCATCAGGGGACTCGTGGCTGCCTGATTCCAATTCCTTCGGCATCCTCCACACGGCTGCACATGTCAGGACTCGACTGTCTGAAGCTGCGCAACAGAGGATAATGTCAACAGAGCACGGGGTGCAGCCACAGTCTGCAGGCAGTGCCAGCATTCACACACATTCACAAGCGGGGCACATCTGCTCTTTAAAATATTTAAAATCTCAGGCAGCAAAGACAGAGCAGAGAGGAAGACACAGACCGGAGTCAGCAAGCAGAACGAGGCACGGCTCATAATTAGCATCCAGTTAACCCACTTTCTCCTTGTTTCAGAAACCATCATTCTGTTTCAGAAGAAAATTTAATTTCCTCAAAATCGATTTCCTTCTGTTCTTCTTCAACAGTTCTTCAAAAAAGGGAGCAAAATGAGGGACGAGAGAAACAATCGCCGCACACACAGTTCATGTCTAAGACTGGCATTAAATGTGTTCTTTCCTCACAGCTTTTAGGGACCATCTTAAATGGGTATTAAGCACGCTGAGAAACACTCCATTTGAAAATACAGTCATTAGTGTTATTCTGCCACATTTTCCTAAGGCAATGAGTGTTTGGGAGGAGAGGCAGAACCACTAAGAGGGGCCGGGCTGAAGCCCACTCATTTTGTTCCCCGGGCCTGGTGGGTGAGGGGACAGCCAGTGCTCCACAGTGTCACCCACTGTGCCAACACGGTGCATCCTCCCAGAGACATCAGCTGTCCTCTGGGTCCTGCTGCCAGCTGCTCAGTCTGCCCCTCTTCCCCCAGAGTCTCAACAATCTTCATTTTTAAGATGCTCCAGGAATCTGTGCATTTTGGAGCACCTAGAAAAGCCACTCTGTGGATAAAGAAACTAACCTTACATAAGGAAGCCTGGGAGGGGCCACTTGTTCCCAGGGAAGGTGCCCCTCTAAAACATTTCTCGGTATGACAAATTTTTAAAAAATCAGATTCAACATTAAATTCCTAAATATAAATCCTTTTAGAATTTGCTTTCCATTTAGTTTTAAATTGCATATACACTGATAAATTGATAAACACCTTCCCCTTTTAAAGATAGTCTCTAATAAATGATTATAAAACAATGAATAGGTTTCAACATTAAACCATCAACTGGTATCAAATGAAGAATATAAAAGTATTAAATACTATGTTAGAACAAGGAAAAAAAACCTGTAAGTAGCATTTCCTACACATGAACTAAGAAAAAAACAAACACGGCATTATAAAAGGAGAATGATCTTATATCACATATGAAAATGTGTCACTTATTAGCTACAATAGTCCTTCAATCAGTGTATCAACTAACCAAGAAATACAGCAGTAAACACATGACAAATTGTCCAGCTTAATGGGTATTATTATTATTACAAATATTACCCATGATCAAATAATAGTAAGTGAAAGAATCAGGTTTTCAACCAGAGTCTTCTGATTCCAAATTCTGTGCTCGTTTGATATACCCTGTTTGGTCTAAAAAAACATGTAATTGTGGCTTACACAAAAAGAATCATATATATCATATATATATGTGTGATGTTATTTCCATCTTTATAAAAATGGAGTGCACAATGGTTTCTGTCTATATGAGATTTTTTTTTTTTTAATGAAATTTTGAATTACACAGTCTTTCTGCAGAGCCTGTGAACCTGGCAATGGCGGTCTTGGAAACACAAAAATAACCAAAAAGAAAGTTGGCAACTCTGAGTCGGAAAGAAGAAATGAATGCCTGGAACATTAACCCAATAGAGGCACAGATTATATTGATCTTTCTAAATGACAGAAAAAGAAAGGTCTAATCTGAAAAGTGTTAGAACTAATAACAGGAGAACTAAATTGTAGCTGAATTGCAAAATGAATGAAATACACAAAATGACAAAGGTAGGGAATAATAAAAATTGCTGTTATATGGAAGACTCCCCACTGAACAAATTCCTTCTTTGGAGAATTCTATTTAGATATCAAGAAAGTAACTATTCCTGTAACTGCCAGCTCACCAAGCTCCTTACCTGCTTCCATGTTACCCTCAAAAAGGGCAAAATGGTGCTTATGAAATAAGATTTTTCACTCTCTGGTAAGCTGTCTCCCTTCAAAGTCTACAAAAGATACTAAACTTCAAGGACTGGCGGGACATCGAAGTCCCCTACATCCCGCTCACCTACGCGAGTGACCGCCCCGCCCCGCCCCAGCGTCCATCAGCCCCATAGCGTAGGGAAGGCACAGGGGAAGCTCCAAGACAACAGTTAACAGAACACACGCTCACTTCCACTTTCACCCCACCCTGAGGCTCTCCTAATATTACAACAAAGAGGGCTTTTTGGTTCTATTTTAACAACACAAGGATAAGAAGAAGAGCAATGAAATTCTGGAAGCTGGAAAGCAAATGGCTCAGTGCCAGGTGACTTAGCATACCCAAAAAACTGAATACTAAGGCAGCAGAGAAAGGCTTAGAAGCAACCTCATTCGTATTGTCCATAAGGTTCAGGAGCTGGTGGCACCAGACTACCTCCAGAAGAGGGGTGAACAGGAAGGAGAGGGCAGCTTTAAAAAAAAAAGAAAAGATTGGTTGAACATCTGTTCCAAAAGCATTTATGAGATGCATACACTATCAATGTCAGGAATAAATAAATGAACATCACTACAGATCACACAGACATTAAGAAACACCAAATGAAATGCTATGCACAGCTTTAGATTAAAAAATGTTTAAAATTCAGATGAAATGATACATTCCTATAAAAAGCAAAACTTAACAGAATGGGTATCAGAAGAAATAAAAATACTTAATAGACCACTATCTATTAAACGAATTGACTCCAACATAAAAACTTCCCACAAAGAAACCACTAGGCTCAGATGCTTTCCCTCATTCTCCCAGGCATGCATTTAAAGAAAAAAACAAAACAAAACAAAAAAACAAGCATACACAAACTCTTCTAGAAGAAAAAAAAAAAAATAACATGAGGAACATTTCCCTGATATCAAGACCTAAAAATGGCATTAACAGAAAGAAAAATTATAGGCCGTTCATTCTCATCAATATAGATGTATAAATCCTAAACAAAATATTAGCAAATCAAATCCAGTGATGTATAAAAATACTAATATTTACCATTTGAAAAATCAGGCAATATAATTTATCACATTAACAAACTCAAGAAAAAAATATATGATCATCACAAAAGATATAGAAAAATCTGATACAATTCAATGTTCATTTCTAATACTCTTAGCAGACTAGAAAAAGAAGGAAATTTACTCTGATACAGAGATCATCAAAAACAAAAATAAAACAGAAAAGAGAAAGAAACAAAAAGGGGGGAAGTCCTACAGCAAGCATAACAGTTGAGGTGAAAGACTAAATGCTTTCCCCTGGGGATGTGGATGAAATAAGATGCTTCGCACCACTACTTCTAGTTAGCATCATACTTGAAATACAACCACCTCAGCATGGCAAGGGAAAAGTAAAAGTATAAGAATAGGAAAGGAAGAAATAAAAATATCATTACTTGCTAACGATTATTAGAAATAAAACAGGAAATTTAGCAAAACTACTGAGTATAAGTAATATATAAAATATCAATTGGATATCTATAGATTAGCAACAATAACTTAGAAAATAAAATTGGAAAAATGACATTAATAATAGCATTAAAAAATCAAATACCCAATAATAACTCAAACTGAAGATGCACAAAAACCCATAAATGGTAAAACAAAGAACACTGCTGAGAAAAGTTAAAGAGCTAAATAAATGGCGGAGATAGACCATGTTCATGGATTGGAAGATTTCGTATTGTAAAGAGTCTACATGCCTCAATCAAAGTTCC
The DNA here is from genome assembly GCA_028533085.1 of Varecia variegata. NCBI lineage: Eukaryota > Metazoa > Chordata > Mammalia > Primates > Lemuridae > Varecia > Varecia variegata. The sequence continues at coordinate 1,339,017 of CM052437.1, forward strand.
AGCAGGCGTTTTTGGTGGAAATCAATAATCTGCTTCCAAATCTGTAGAATCTGCATGGAAATGTGAATGACCCAGATACCAAGACAGTCATGAAGAATAGTAACAAAACTGGATGATTTATAAATCAGGTATCAGTATAGTATTGGTACAAAGATAGACAAGCAGCCCAGACAAAAAGAATAAGTCTAGAAATAGACCCTTACAAATATGGTCACTTGATTACAACAAAAATGCCATTGCATTAGAGTGGACAAAGGATGCCCTTTCCAATAAATGATGCTGGATCAAATGTATATATGTGAAAAAATAAACACAGACTACCTCACAACATATTCAAAACTTAATTCCAGATAGACTGAAGACGAAATGTAAAAGAAAATAATAGAATCTTTTCTAGAATACATAACAGAATAGCCTCATGACCTTGGGACAAGAAAAAAATTCTTAAATGGCATGGGAAAGAAAGCAGCTCATAACGAAAAGACTGGGGGCATAGACTACATTAGATTACGAACTTCTATTCGCCAAAAGGCACTATTAATTGGACTTCATCAAAATTAAAAACTTCTGCTCTTGGAAAGATGCTGTTTAAAAAAAGGCCAAATTGGGAGGAAATATTCACAATACATATATCTGACAAAGCGCCTGTGTCTAGAATATATGAAGACCTCTTACAACTTAACCATAATAATAAAACAACCCAGTTTTTCAAAAAGTGCAGAAGACTGAATCAGACGCTTCACAAAAGAAAACACGCGAATGGTCCCCGAGCACCAGAGAAGATATTCTGAGCTGTTAGTAACTGGAGGATGCAAAATGAAACCAACACATCTTCCTGAAGTGGCTAAAATTTAATTCTAAAAAGATGAACAATACCACGTATTGGCAAAGACGTAGAGCAACTGGATCTCTCACAGATTGTTAAAAAGAGCATGAAACAGTACACACATTTTGGAAAACACTGCTGCAGTTGAATACTCACTTACCAGACGACTCAGTAACTCCACTCGTAGGAGAGGCTGCGCAAAGCTTGGCTTGTTGATGACAAGCTTTGTGGCAGCTCTGACTCAGGCAGTGAAACGTGGCCCCAAAGCACGCGTGGCCGGGTGACGGTATGTAACTGCCAGGAGTTGGGGGTAGCGATTATCATAATGACCAGCGAGGCCAAAGGGCCGTGGAGACAGTAACAGAATCGGTGGTCCCGGGGCCAAAACAGGCAGGCGAGCATGGAGAGCACCGTCTGCCTGACACATGCGTGTGTGCATGCGTGCATGTGCACACACACATTCAAAGAAAAACAGGAGGGAACGAGGAGGCTGAGGGAGGGAGCCCCATTAGAAGTCACAACCCCTTGCCCAGTCCAGACCCAGCCACTGTCAGACCTGGAGCCACTGTCAGACCTGGAGCCAGTGACCATGAAGATGGTGAGAGCCCTGGAGACAGGAACCCGCGACCCCAGGGCAAGTATATATTGTAATAATCACGCCAGTCTGTACCCAAAGGGACCTGCTGACATTTACTTAAGTGCCGTGCACTGGGTAGAAGGTATCCCCAGACATTTCAAGGTATGCTGCACACAAAGTCTGTGCACACACTGACACCTGGTGACCCAAAGTGTCATCACGTCCTCCTGCCAGACTGGGGCCATTTGGACTCCAGGTAATACGTAAAGTCTTAGACAAGGTCATGAGTGAAAAATGGGATTGACATACTGGGCAGCTCATGAAATACCCACACGGGGGTCCATGGGCCATGGAGTTAGCCGGAAGGTGGAATGGTGGCCTCTGAAAGTGCCCACCCCATCACAGGGTGGCAGAGACCTGTGCCTACCTTGAGGTCACGGATCTGCGGGGCCTGGCACCCGGCCTCCACAGACAGCCATCGGCCCCGGAGAGCGTCTGTGAGTCATGCTGAGCTCAGCAAAGCAGGGCCTGCTCACAGCCGCGGTGCCGGACACGGACTCTTGTCGGAGCAGATTCACATGGCCTCAGCTCCGTGCCGCTGAACACTGACCTCCAAGTGCGTTCTGTCCCACCCTGATGAAGAGAGGATCAGAACCATCTGCGTTCACGAGCAGAGGAAAGCAGTGTCCAGTCTTGCCACACAGCAGCGCTAGCTCTCCTACCCTCTATAATGGCCCAAAGCCACCTGCACATCCCACAGAACGTCGCATGGACCCATCGCACTGACGGCCTCATGCTGACGAGGCAGGAGGGACACTCAGAGGCCTTCCCAGATGGTGGGAGACACGCCCATCTAGACTCAGGGACCTGTCCCTTCTGTTGCGGTTCAGGATATGCTGAGGCTGCCCCTGCACAGTAAGAGCAAAGAAGGAGGTGCAGTGCCTGGAAGGCCTCTTCACTCTGCAGGTGACGCCTTACTCACCTGGAACACGGGCCGGCGCAGATGCCGGGTGACAGGTAGGGCAGGGCTGCCAGCTCAGGACAGTGAGGCTCTGCAGCAAGTTTGGGCTGGGAGAAGGCAGCCCTGCTGCCGGGGACATGCCATCTGGCAGACCACTGGCGTGGTAGCTGCCGAGACCAGGGAGAGAGTCGTGGAAGCCACATCCGGCCCAGGGAGAGAGTCACAACATGGTGCCCCGGGTTCCGAAGCACGGCCACGCCTCTGCCACAGAGAACCACATGCCTTTAGAAAAACAGCTGTGACCATGCTCCAGGCCTTGGCAGATGGAACTCCTGACCGTGGGGCACCAAGTGCCATGTGTCATGCACGTGACAGGCTCAGTCAGCCACCAGTGTCAGGGCTGGGCAGAGCTGGCATCCATCGGCTGTGAGAGAGACAGCACACCAGGGCAGAGCAGGCGGACCCAGGGCACAAGAAAACTGTGCGGCAGAGGCGCGGACCACACAGGAGCCCCAGCGCCCTCCCTGCATGCCTGCCGGTGGCCATCTGGGGACTCTGTACACTTAGCTGAGGGAGGAGGAAAAGGCTGAGGTGCTTCACAGATGGAGGGGCTCAGCGTGGGGCACAAGCCAAAAGCAGGCAGTGGCTGCCACCCGCTGTGCTCAGGGGAGGCCCCTGCAAAGAGCTCGCTGAGAAGCAAGGTCATGAGGTGCAGAGCCGGGGGCACCGCTCCGGTCACCCTCTTAGCGTGCAAGCAAGGGCACGTGCTCAAGGGCAAGGCTGCCTTCCTGGCTGACTGGTCAGCTGCCTGGGAGGACAAAGACGAAGATTGGAGACAAGGACTGGAGACCCACGGTCCACCTGGCAGCAAGGTGACACACTGAGCCCCTGCCATCCTTAGAGGGGCGTCATTCTCACAGGAACAGGCACCTGCTCTAGCTGTGAGTTTGCCTTTCCTGGCTGTGAAGACAAAGCCAGCACCTGACGCCCTAGGAAGAGACCCCACAACAAGCGTCACACGGCCAGGGGAGCTACCGCACCACAATGCAGCCAGCAGGGCCAGGCCCCCGGCCACAGGCTCCCCGCCCACATCCCCACGTCACACCACCCAGAGGGGCCAGGCTCATGGGACAGAACATCCAGTACGGTGCAGCCGAGGGCCTTCCCAGGACAAGACACAGTACTTCTGCATGGCTCCATGTCCCCAAGAAAGAGCACATGGGCCCGGGAACCTGGTACTTCTGCATGGCTCCATGTCCCCAAGAAAGAGCACACGGGCCCGGGAACCTGGTACTTCCACATGGCTCCGTGTCCCCCAGAAAGGAAAACATGGGCCCGGGAACCTGGTACTTCTGCATGGCTCCGTGTCCCCAAGAAAGAGCACATGGGCCCGGGAACCTGGTACTTCTGCATGGCACCATGTCGCCAAGGAAGAGTCATGGGCCCCGGAACCTGGTACTTCTGCATGGCTCCGTGTCCCCAAAAAAGAGCACACGGGCCCGGGAACCTGGTACTTCCACATGGCACCATGTCACCAAGAAAGAGTCATGGGCCCTGGAACCTGGTACTTCTACATGGCTCTGTGTCCCCAAGAAAGGAAAACATGGGCCCGGGAACCTGGTACTTATATGTGGCTCTGTACTCTCAACAAATGGTGATGTAGGCACAATAAACATTCTTTCTAAAAAATTTTTAATTGACAAAAATTATATATATTTATGGTGTACAACATGATGTTTTGATATATGTATGTATACGTTGTGAAATGGCTAAAAAAAGCCAATTAATATTTGCACTACCTCAAACACTTAGCATTTTTTCTTGCTAGGACACAGAATCTACTCCCCTAACAATTTTCAAGTGCACGATACGCTGTCATCAACTGTGGTCACCAGGATGCACAATGAATCGCTGCGCTTGCTCCTCCTGTCTGTCCGGAACTCCACCCACGAGCAGCACCGCCCAAGCCCCACCTCCCACCAGTGCCTGGTCCTCCGCGTTCTGCTCTCTGCTTCTGTGAGCCGGATCTTTTAGATTCCACATACAAGTGAGATCTTGTGGTATTTGTCTTTCTGTGCCTGGCTAATTTCGGTTCACACAAAACCCTCACGGCTCATCCACGCAGCTGTGAGTGACAGGACTCCCTTCTGTCTAAAGCGGTCCGCGGTGCACACACACCACGTTTTCTTTATCCGTCAACTGCTGACTCGGACACTGGGGTGGATTCCACATCACAATGAGCTTTCTCATCTCCAACCCGCCATGCCTGAGGTGAACTGTGGAAAACGAGCGAAGACTTTCCAGAATACGCAAACAAGGAAGCCACCAAACACCCCAGGGGCCGTGTTGCAGCAAAGAGGCCCAGGGGAGGCCCCTCTGGGCACGGCAGATCAGAACAGATAGCCACCGTGGACGGACACGCCAGTGTGAACCGGGTGCGAGTTCACACGACAAGAAAACCTCACGAGGTACCTTTGCAAAACACTACTGAACCAACATATTTTTCTAAAAATTGGTAAGTAAAAGCAAAAAGTTTAATGGAATTTCTAGGGTATGAAACAATCTATTTAGATTTTCTGAAAGATTATAACATTTTCTTTCCAGAACTTAGTCTGAGAATCTGGTGGTTCGGGATGAGTCCAGAGTCCCACAGTGGACAACACGGCAGGAATAGCTAGCGTGAAGACGGGAGTTACGGGGGCAGCCAGCCTGAGGACCGGAGTCACGGGGGCAGCCCGCATGAGGACCGGAGTCACGGGGGAAGCCACCGTGAGGACTGGAGTCACGGGGGCAGCCCGCGCTGCAGCTCTGCCAACACAACCACCCGCAGCAGACAGACCCGCACGGCTGCCCAGTCAAGAGCCTGCTCTGGGCTCAGGGGCTACGCTAGCACTACCAGAACCCCCCAGATCCTCCGAAGCAGAGGAAACTGAAGGAACACTAGCGGGTTACCCACGGAAACACACACACTGGCTCTGAAACTCTGAGGATTTCCACAGTGCTACGAATCTCAGCAGAGCATTCAGTGCACATGCAGCAGCTATCAAAGAAGCTAAGGTGCTTTTCAGAAGGAAACCCCGACCTTTAGAAGGAAAATGCTGTAATGTGCAGGGAAGCAATCATCTCTCATCTCTGTCTGTGACACCGTCCTGAGGTTAGGTCCCGCAATGTAACTGGCTGCCTGTGCTGCAGTGACGAGTGACATTACGATGACGAGGAGCCCCTGGAGGGCAGGGCTCAGGCCTCCATATGAAACCAAGCCTAGGGCACAAAGCACAGCCCCGCCGCGCACAGCGACTCCATGCTGCTGCCGTGACAGCCAGAGAACCACAGACGCCAGGGCTGGAGGAGAGCTCACGCGGCGTGCGGAATGAACACAGCCCCTTCGCTGTGCAAACGAGGAAACTGAGGCCAGGGAAGTTAACTGACTTTTCCAAGTTCACGCAGCTCATTAGCACCAGAGTCGGGTGAAATGAAGCCTCTTGAGTCACAGAACAATCGCTTTGAAAGAGAAAATGCCAACTTGTATCCTGAAGGCCAATTTGACGCCACTATCTACCTTTTACATGTTAACAGAGCTAAGGCACTTAATGAGATAAAAAGATAATCGGGGCAGAGTGAATGAAGAGGCGCACTTGAGGCTGCCAGGGCACCCGGAGTGCAGGCTTGCCGCAAGGATTACCAATCAAAGGCTGAGAGGGATTCAAAGGAGATTAGAGCCTTTGTGCAGTGAACAGCAGCGCCAGGCAGCTCTGCTAAAGGGCTAACAATGCCCTGGCTGGGGGACATAATCTGACCCCCGCTGGCGGGGAGGAGGCCCCCAGGGCCTGCAGCACAACCAGCCCATTAAGACTCTGAGGCTATTTCGGATGGCAGCCATCTCCAGCAGCCTGGCCCAGGCTGAGCCGAAGGAATGAACAGCGGACGGCTCTAGGAAGCAGTCACCTGGTGCAGGTGTACCTCAGTGTGCACGGGGATGCCTGAAGACCTGTGCCCCAAAACACTCTTGCATATTGGCCTTCAATGCCTTGGGGTAGCATCGCGTCTAGAACACACGGCCTGCGTGTGCAGGGGTAGAGCCTGACTGCAGTGAGGCCCAAGGCTGGCCAGGATGCCGGGCGGCATCAGGCGCCCCTCCAGTACTCCCTGCCCTCCCGCATCCTCCAGGCACTGGTGGGCACCAGCACCCAGCAACTCCGACGCCAGGAGGAGGTGCCAGCCTTCCCCGCTGCCAGGGAAAGTGGGGACTGAGGAGTGGGGGTGCCGGGGACTTACTGGCCATGAGCCCCAGAGACAGGTGGGTGTGGGAATGAAACGCCGGTCAGAGTAGTTAGCCCAGGTGGTCTGTGGCAGTGGCCCAAGGAGAAGAAGATGTGGGCAGGCTGCTCAGGACCCCCGATCCACACACCAGAACAGCCCGGGCGGACACGGAAAGCTGGTCCAGGCGACCACAATGCAGGCATGGCCTCTCAGCTCTTCACCTGAGACCCTTCACGGACCGAGAGCCCCCTGATTTTCAGTCCCGCTGGGGATACAGGAGAGCCGCCTGAAACCACCCCTTATAAAGTCAATACAGGGCTGCAAGGGGGGATTGTGCAGGGGCCTGAACCCTGCAAAGGCACAGGCACAGTTAGGGAAATACCCTGCCATGGCCCCTCGCTTGCCTTCCTGCGATGACCTGCTGCTTGGGTGTCACGCGTCCTTGCCTGGTACAAGATCTGCGACTTCCCCGATCGCTCCTACGGATACACCTCTACTGTGTAATAAAACCTAAGACTGTCCTTTGAGGTATCTCCCAGCCTCTGCATTCACGGGGACCAAATGACCCAACCGGACCAGTGGTCCCATGTGGTCCCATGTTGCACTGACTCCACAGGTCCTGCAACCTCTGCCCATGACCTGTCCTCAGCCAAGAACAGGATTTCTGCTTCCCAACCCTGTGAGCTCAGCCCCAGCCAATCAGCAGACCCAATTCCCTGGCCCTTTGTCCACCAAACTATCTTTAAAACCCTTAGCCCCCAAATTCTCCGGGCGACGGATTTCAGAAATTCTTCTCACCCCTCGCTGGGTGCCCTGCGATGCTACGCTCTTTCTCCGCGGCAGCGCCTGCTCCTCAGTGTCCCGGCCTCCTCCTGAGTCGCGGGCAGTGAGCCGGGCCGGGCGGTAACGTGGCCGTGGAGAAGATGGTCCAGACCTGTGAGAACTGCCACACAGACCCCGAGTCGATGCCGATCCCCACGGACTGGACATCGCTACAGTCTGTGGCCAAACGGGGACCCGGGTGCCATGGCCAAGTCCACCCCACAGCAATTACTTCCCCGATGCCTGCGTGCACACTGGAATAGGTGGCCCTGGCACTGGAAGGGTCCCCACACAGCACTCACCCCATGGTCTGCAGAGCCAATTAGGACAGGAAGGACCAGATGGAGGCCCCAGGAAGTTCCCTCACCTGTCAAAATAGCCAACCAAAAGCAACACCCCAACACTGGGGGGAACAGAGAGCCATGACCACCATCGAAGCCTTGAAAGATGCTGAGCAGCTGAGTTTTATCAAATCCCGCTAAATCTACATGTTTGGCCTATGTAGTAGCAGAAGGTTCTTGGAGAACGGAAGCACATTATCCTAAACTTCATCATGAAGGTGACTCTAACCGCAGCTGCTATTGTTACGGAGGCAAAACAATGCCGCCCCTGGCTTCTGATTATAGAGACCGATCTAGCAATTGTATTTTCACAGCACCCTTTAAAGGGCTGCCTGAAGCCATCGGCCGTCACCTGGCAGGGACAGCAGCGGACGCTCAGCTCCTGCTGCAAACCGGCATCGAGATTCCTGAGCTCACCACCAGACTCCCGTGGACAGGCTGCCCACTGGTCACATCTGGCCTGTAGCCTGTTTTTGTGGGAGCCAAGAGCTAAGAATTGTTCTGCATTTTAAAGAGACATAAAAGGACACAAAAAAGAAGAGTGTGGCCTACGACACCTAAAATATTTACCGTCTGGCCCTTTACGGAAAGTGTGGTGACTACACCAGCCTCAGTGCTGAAAGCACCTGCAGACTGTGCTCGGAGACGAGCCACAGACTCCTCTAAGCTTCTCTCCTTGAAAGTGAGCTCCGTGTTCCCAGCAGAAGGCCCGGGACAGACGCTGCAGGAGGAAGGGGCTCCCACAGCGTGGTCCCGTGAGTGGCTGTGACAGTGGCCAGGGGAGCTCACCCAGCACAGGACCCTTGGCCCCTCTGAGACCTCGCTGCTGAGGCCTGGTGATCACCTGTCCACAGGTCTCTCAGTACAGAAACTGGTGCCCCAAAGCTTCCTGCCCAACTGGCTCTGGAAGGCCTCGAGCCCATGCCAGCCTTCTGGTTCCCTCTGAAGGTCCCTAGGTGGCCCGTCTGCACCGTGTCTGCAGCCCCGAGGGTTCCCGCCCCCTCTGCACGCCCAGGGCATGCCAGGCCGCCAGCTGTGGCCGCCTGCTCCCCACCACATTCTAGGGCACAGCACCTGCCTGCCAGAGCCTGCAGAC
>CM052437.1:1348399-1365352 GCA_028533085.1 Varecia variegata
TTTTTAATTTTAATACAACAAATTTATTGATCTCTCCCTTTATGATTTGTGCTTATTTATTATGCCTAGTGTAAGAGGTGCCTTTCACATTTAAGTTTTTCATGTGCCTGAAATTGATTGTGTGTCTGACGTGAGGCAGGATTCCAAATTCGCTTTTTCCCACGTGTATCATGAGTTGTCTGAACGTCACTTGTGAAAAATCCAGGTCCTTCCTCGATAGGTGCTGCGTGTTCCCTAACCAGTGCTGCCCCTGCCATATTTTAATCTTCACACCCTAGATTTTTGGTGTGTTCTAGGGAGATAATCATACACACAAAGAATGAAGGTTTTTAATCCTTTTCAAATTTTGTTTTACCTTTTAGTTATTTTTCTTGTCTTATTCTGCTGCCTCGGGCATCCACTGTTAGACCGAAAAGAAATATTGAAAGAGGACATCTTTGTCTTTTTCCTCCTTTTAAAGAGAATGCTTTAAACATTTCACCATTTGAGATTTTGTTTAGGTTTTTGGTAGATACCCTTTATTGCATTAAGGAAGTTGCTTTCTATTTCTAATTTGCTGAGAGATTTTATCTTGATCAGATGTTGAATTTTATCAGATACTTTGTTCTGGGTCTACTAAGATAGTAGTTTTTATTATTTAATCTATTAATGTGTTAAAGTACATAAATAGATTTCCTAACGTTAAGTCTACATTACATCTCTGGGATAAACTCAGTTTATTTTAAAAATAAATACATTGCTGGATTCAGTTAGCTAATATTTTAAGATTTTTATTTAGTTAATATTTTAAGATTTTTATATCTATGTTCATGAGTGTGATTATAGTTTTCCTTTTAGTATGGCCTTGTCAAATTTTGGCATCAAGATTATATTAGCTTTATAAAGTGAATTGGGTCGTGTTCCTTTTTTTCTCTTTGCAGGAATTTTTGTACAGTAGGGTTTTGGATAGAATTCACTGGCAAACCATCTGGACTTTGTGTTTTCTTTGTAGGAAGGCTTCACTACTGATTCTACATTGTAAAAAAATATTTTAATTTATTTACTGTTTTACTCTTTTGTTTAATAGAGATGAGGTCTGGCTATATTGCCCAGGCTGTTCTCAAACTCCTGGCTTCAAGTGATCCTCCCGCCTTGGCCTCCCAAAGTGCTAGATTACAGATGTGACCCACCACCATGCTTGCTCTACCCAGAAAATGTTTTCAATGTCAGAAACAGTCAAGGAGGCCAAAGCAGGAGGATTGCCTGAGGCCAGGATCTTGAGACCAGCCTGGGCAACATAGCCAGACTTTGTTTCTAAAAACAAACAAACAAAAAACAATAGAAAAAGTCAAGGAAGAGAATATGAATAAATAACAGAGCAACAAGATTGAACCTTGAGCACCTTTATTTGGCGGAGGGCGTGGAGAAGAAGGAAAGGAAGGAGCAAGTTGTCTCTAGTTCAAACTTAAACAGACAAAATAGCAAGAGAGAGGAACGGCAGTCAGAGGTAGGTTCCTAAAGATCGGGAAAGTTCCGAAATCTACCAAATATAAATTCCAAGAAGTGAAACATATTCTGATTATACCTTTGTAATGGTTGTGGAACTATCCTGGTTATAGGTATATGGTTAATACTAGTGTCTACATGTGAATAAGGCTAGAGAAAGGAAACCCTGAGATGTGAGGAAGCTGTTTTGCTACAGATTGTACGTGCCTTACCACAAAATGTTAGGTATATAGTTTATATATGTGTATATTTTTCTACATAATGTCTTCTTATGTATATATAAAATCGTCATCTAAATCATGTTTTATTGTATTATTTTCATTTGATCATTCCTCTTAATTTTCCAGAGAAGTAAACCTTCAGATCCTTGCTTACAAGCATTTTACTTTGTAAGATAAAATGTAAAATAAAATCTAGATGATTTTAGTTGTGTAAAAGGGAACGTGATAATCCCTTTAGGGCAACTTGTAACTTTAATATTTACTTAAGAATAAAGTTTGTTTTTTCCTTTAGCTATCTTCTCATAAGTGGTTTCCATGCACTAATGAAAATTTTAGATGTTTGTGTTTTATCAGTTCTCTTTATCAATTTGTAAAGTTTTTAAGCTATATAATTTAGAAGCGTTTTTGTCTTAATTTTTATTATTTTGGTGATGTTTTCCTAGACAATGTTCTTTTTTATCATATTTTTGGTAAACAGATTTCCCTAAATCTTAGAGGTTTAAAGCAGCTTCATCTTCATAATAGTAATTTTTTTTTCTGACAGTTTCTTCATAAAAGGAAATAAAATTGGTAAAGCTATCTGTGAGACCGAATCAGAATTAATTTTAGAACCTAAAACCTTACTAGGGCTGAGGGGAGATGAGAGGGAGGGAGAATCTCTTTCTCTCATTATAACCTTGTCTGGACAGACCCTTATTTCTGGAGTACGGTAATGAAAGCACTGGAGTGGTGTGGTGTCCCGGCCAGGGAGGGACAGGGCACAGCCTCGTGCTTGCTGTTGGCCTGGTCTCTGCACCCAGCCTCCGCTTCCTGACAGGTGGGACCTGACAGAAAAGCCTCACCAGGTAAAGGCACGTCCCTCTTTGGTGTTCTGGGGTAGCTTCCTCCCTGGGCTCACTGTGAGACATTGCAGGAAAGGGGGATTTTGCTCCATTTCATGTATACATATATATTTTTTAAGAACAGGGTCTCATCCTGTCTCCCAGGCTGGAGTGCAGTGGCGTGATCATAGCTCACTGCAGCCCCCCACTCCTGGGCTCAAGCCTCTCAAAGTGCTAGGATTACAGGCCTTTTCATTGTATTTTTGACTCATTAATAATTATTGGGTAAGTATGTAAGTAACGGGTAATTAGTAACTGACTGTGCTGGACTAGAAACTTCTTCAAAATGTTTGACTTCGATTATCTACTTTAAAATAATGTTTTCAGACCTCAGGGTGATCCCGGCTATACAAGGACGACAGCTAAGTAGGATACTGTGATGGAAGTATTGGGAATGAGGAAAAGGGGCTCTATTTAGAGGTCAGCCAAGTGTGGTTTTTGAAGTCAAAAAGGTGTGTAGTTTTTTGTTTTTGTTTTTCTGGAAAAACCCTCATCTATTATCATAGTCTCTTAGATTTTCTTAACTTGAATTTATTCACTATGAGCGTAGGACTATATAAAGTAACTTTTGCCAGAAAAAAAAAAAGTTCTTTGAGGAAAGGAACAAATGCTGCTTTAGAGTTCAAGCTCTTTGTCTCATTCCGTGCCCTCCACCGGCCTGTGGCAACCCGACGTTTCAGCCTCAGCGAGTCCTCGTTTCTCCACTTACCAGCTGTGTGATTTTCAGCAAGCTCCATAGCCTCTCTGAACCTCACTTTCCTCATCTGTAAAATGTCACAGGGCTGGTCTGAGAGAGGGGAGCGAGCGAGCGCACACACACGCATGCACATGCCAGGCACGTGCCAGTACGTGCTGTCTGGTTTTGTTGTTGTCTCGGCTTTGGTGCTCAGTGAGGATACCTTTGCTTTGTTACCCTTTAACTTTTGCTTGTGTCGTTCTCACTGCCTCAAATTTCCAGAATTTTAAGCAGACGATATAAATTTTCGGGGAAGAGGCAAAGAAAGTATTATAGGATGGAATATCTTGGGAAAGCTTCATGGAAGAGGGGTACTTCAACTGAGTCTCAAAGAATTAGTATTCAAATGGCTGGAGACCTCACACCTATTAGAATGGCTACTATAAAAATAAAAACAGAAAATAATAAGTGTTGACAAGGATGTGGAAAAATTGGAACACTCCTGCACTATTGGCAGGAATACAAAATGGTTCAGCCACTATGAAAAATAGTTCTTCAGTTCCCCCCCAAAATTAAAATAGGATTACCATATGATCCAGAAATTCCACTTCTGCTTGTATACCTAAAACAATTGAAAGCAGGGTCTCAAAGAGATACTTATACACCCATTTTAATAGCAGCAATATTCACAATAGCTAAGAGGTGGAAGCAACCCAGTGTCCTTCAATAGATTAATGGATAAACAAAATATGGTACATACATGCAATGGAATATTATTCATCCATAAAAAGGAAAGAAACTCTGACATAAGCTACCACAGGGGTGAACCTTGAGGGTATTATGCTAAGTGAAACAAGCCAATCACAAAAAGACAAATACCTTATGGTTCCACTTCTGTGGGGTCCCTAGAGCAGTGAAATTCATAGAGACAGAAAGGAGAGAGGTGGATGCTGGGGCTGGGGAGATGGGTGTACAGGGCATGGCTCAGTGGGGATAGAATTGTAGTTTTACAAGATGAAGAGAGTCTGGAGATTGTATAAGAATATGAATGTACTTAACACTACTAAGCTTAAAAATGGTTAACATGGTAAAATATTTTGTGTGTATTTTACCACAATTAAAATTGAAAAGAAGCTGGAGAAATGGATTTTTTTGAATTTTGAATCTCGACTATATAACCAATAAGCATTTCTTCAACTGAAAAACACGGTAAAATTAGTTTAATGGTAACTGAAAGAGAAGGCTGATGAGGCCAATTTGCGTTTCTCTGTTTCAGGCACCATGGAGAGTGCTAACGGTGGCAGCCAGACTGAGGAGTGCCCCCCGGCACAGGTGGGCGCTGAGGGCATCTCTCCGCAGGGGCCTCCGGAAGGACAGGGACAGGTTCTCTGCCACGAGGAAACCATTGATCTGGGTGGGGACGGGTTTGGATCTGAAGAGAACGAGACTGTGTCAGAGGACTCCACGAACTTCGCGGGTAAGCTGAACGAGCACATGATGGAGAGCGTGCTCATCTCCGACTCTCCCAATAACAGCGAAGACGACGCAGGTGACCTTGGTTGTCTGCAGGATGTCATGGAGCCGGTGGAAGGCAGCGCTGACCACAGACTGGAGAATGTCACAGATAGGGAAGAAATGGACACTCTGAGCAATGGCAGCGAAACTGATGGGGACGACACACCCAGGGACATCTCAGACATGACCCCTGATAGCAGAGCGTCTTTGAAAGAAGACTCGGCACCAGAAGAAGCGAAAGGCACACCCGCGTTCGGGGGCGAGGATGCAGAGGACCCGGCGCCCGGGGATGACGAGGCTCCTCCAGAAGAGCAGGTGTCGGGGACGTCTTCCAGCCAGGCCTCTTCCAAAGACGAGCCTGTCCCCATGTGCACCATTTTCAGCAAGTCCAGTTCGGCTCCTGCCCAGCCTCACCTGTTCCTGCACGACGGCTTCGAGTCTCAGATGGTGAAGTCGCCGAGTTTCAGCAGTGCCAGCGAGACGGCGGCCAGGACGCCCCCTCAGGTGGTGCAGCCCAGTCCCAGCCTGAGTAAGTTTTTTGGAGATACGATCAACACTAATTCGTTGGCCTCTGACTTCTTTGATTCCTTCACTACTTCCACCTTCATTTCTGTCAGCAATCCCAACGCAGGCGCCTCCGTTCCGGAACAACTGTCTTCACTCTCTGCTCCAGTGGGAGAAACCTCCCCGGACTCCACTGACCCTTCTTGCTCAGCAGGGGCTGAAAGGTCAGAATCAGGTGTTTCCACAGCTTCTCTAGAAATTCCCGAGTCTCCAAAACCGTTTTCACAGATACAGGCCGTATTTGCAGGGAGCGATGACCCCTTTGCCACAGCCCTGAGCATGAGTGAGATGGACCGAAGGAACGACGCCTGGCTGCCCAGCGAGGGGACCCGGGACATCCTGACGGCAGTCTCGACCCAGCAGTACAGCACCGTGTTCGTAGACAAGGAGAACCTCACCATGCCGGGCCTGAGGTTCGACAACATCCAGGTAAGACGCAGGATGTTTCTGTGTTCACGTCTTGTCCCTGTTAATCTCTCTCTGTAAAATACATACAGGACCTTTCAAAGGATGGGAAAATCCTTATTCGTCAGTTGTTCCTAAAATTTTGGTTGTTAGAGTCTATGTTATTTTGTCACTAGGTAATTAGGAACTCTAGTTGGTTTCCCTAACATAAAGTATTGAATGTACAACTTAGAGTCATAGAAATAAATACCAGCAAGGTAGATAGTTACACCGTAATTCTCTGAATTAGTTCTACACTTTGTGTGATCAGTTTGTGACATCTGAAGTCTGGTAAATGATAACCCACTACTTTTTTAAATATGGAAAAACATATTTGTATTACATATAACATGTTTGATGTAGAAAGTTTTTAGATTCAATTAAAAAAAACCCAAAAAATAATAAATATTTAGATGTTATATGTATGGTAACTGGTGATACGCAATGTCCAGTCTCACTAGTAATCAAAGATAATCAAATTATTTCCATTTTCCATCTAACAGATGTTTTGTTTGTAATTATTTATTGTTTGCTGAAGTGTGGGCAAATACCCTAAGGTAGCCCTGGTGGGACCAGAAGTTGATACAAACATTTTAAGTAAAGTTAAAACGCATATCAAAATATGCATATCCTTTGACCCAGAAATTCCACTTTTAGGAATGTATTATAAGGAAATAATCATACTTGTATACAAATAACCAGCTATTGTGATGTCCATCACAGTGAAGTGTGTAATTGCAAAGAATCTGAAATAATGTAAAAGCCCGTTATTAGGAAACTCGAATGCTAATGAGAGGACTCTGACTCCTCTCATCTTTACAGTGGGATATTTGTGCAGATATCAAAAATGATGCCAGGAGTTGGGGGGAGGAAGGGATGAATAGGTGGAACACAGAGGACTTTTAGGGCAGTGAAACTACTCCACAGGGTGTCCCAAAAGTCTCCATAAAAAGGAAAAATTTTGTAAAATTTTATAATGAATATTTTGTAAATAAAGGTATAATTTCCCATTTTCCCTATGTACGGTGACTTTTGGGACACCCTGTATATACACTATAATGGTGGAGACATGTCATTATTCATTTTTCCAAACCCATGGAATGTACAACACCAAGAGTGGACCTACTGTGACACAGACCTTTGGTGGTGCTGATGTGTCCGTGTAGGTTCGTTGTTGTGGCCGACGCCCCACTCTGGTGAGCGAGGTCCGTGGTGGGGAAGGCTGTGCATGTGTGGGTGCAGGAGGCATCTAGAATCTCTGTTCCTTCTGCTCAATTTTGCTGTGACCCTAAAACTGCTCTAAATAATATCTATTTGTAAAAATGTTAAGGCAGAATACTTAATGAGATTCATACATGGTTAAATTTGAAAACCAGGATGTAAGGTAGCGCATGGCATGCATAATATGATAAAATTTTTGTAGATATATATACACATATGTATCAAATTAAACCATTTGCACGTCAACGTTAGTTTATTGCCCCCGATTGCAGCATTAGCAGTTACCGTGTGGCCGTGTGCATGGGCCACCACACCTACTGGTTCACTGGCCTCGTGTCCTGTGCACATCTGTCTTCCTGGACCTGAAGCAAGGCCCTACAGCCCGCTCTCCGTAGAGTTCCCGTTCCTGAGCACAGACAGACAGCCAGACAGCCAGTTGTGAATATGACTGTTTTACTCAATTGATAGACTGCTGAGGCCTGGGAGTGCTGAATTCTCTAGAAAAAGAAGTCACATGCTAGGGAAATGAGGTTGATTAGTTTCTGCACATAACTGAAGTGTAAGCCTGTAGCATGCAGGTTTGGGGTATTGTACGTGGCAGTCTTTCCAGAATATTCATTTGCTAACCCTGTATTTATTGTGGGCTTAACTGTTTACCGGGCATCAGTCTGGCACCCTTGTCTACCCTCGTAGGCCGAATACATTGAGCATAATTTAACCTTTGCAGGATCTTTCTAATGAGTGCCAATTATGGACTCTGATTTCAGGGGATACTGGATGTGTGGGATTTGATTTCATTTTTCACTGAATCCTTACCCAGTTCACTCCCCAGCCCTGCCCTTTGCCCTGTACCCCAAGATGGCTTTAGTCTTCTGCTTCGTGTTTCTCTACTTCTCTCCTTTCTTGGGGGTGCTGTTAAGTTCCCGTGACATCAGTGGGTCTGGTCTTCAGCACCTTCTTTGCAAACCATCTGCCCTTTGCAGTTTGCTCCCCCTTCGGTGGTAACTCAGGAGGATTCTGAAGGCTGCCACATGAAGGACCTAACCCAGTGGTTCACGGCAGGGTGCCGGGGCCCACGGGTGCTAGGGTGCGTTTGGAAACGTGCAGAGGTGCTTCTCTGTGGTTGACAAAGCGCTGGGGTGTGCATCTGACACTCAGTGGTGGGGCCAAGAGCGCTGACGATCCTCAGTGGCTGGGTGGTGTCACAGCAGAAATCACCTGCCCAGAAATGTAGGTCATTCTTGAGCTGAGAAGCACCACTGCTAAAACGCTGTGCCAGTTTAACCCAGATTAGATCACATCTGGAGGCTCCACCTGAGTAAGAGGCCATGGGCTCAGCAGGTCCTCTGTAGCTTAAAGCTTCTGTTTCTCACTCTGCCCGAGCGGGCAGGGCATTCCATCAGCCCAGCACAGGTGGGTGCCTGGAGCACCGGTTACATGTGCAGAGCGTGTACCAGAGGCCAGCCAGGAGATAGCATGTTTTCTTTTTGTTTCCTTTAAATGCTAAAGTAACCTCTTGGAGTTCACAGTGGTTGTTTTAGAAACCTCATGGTAAGTAGAAATGTGAACTAAGAATGTTCCCAGAAGACCTTCAGCTTTCACATGTGACAAATGTGCTCAACGTCTGCTCGCTCAGTGGCTCTTCTGCTGTGTGTTACCCTCGAAAGAACTGTCCATTCCGGGGGTAGAAAAGAAAAGCTGTGAGATTTCCTTGGACGGAAATCTGAGCACGTGATATTGGCATAGCAAAGAAGTTTCTGTGTTAGCCTTCTGCTCACACCAGGGTTTTAAGATGTTAACCAACGTTGTTAGGGTTACCTAGTGAAAGGTTCTCCTGCTGCCACTGTTACAGCTAAAGTGTTCTTTGTTCTAAATCAGTTTCTAAAACACTTATATTTGAATTTTTCCCAAATTGTTCGTCTGTTGATACCTAGTTAAAAATCCACTTCTTATGGAATAAAATTTAAACTTTTTTAAAAATTGCTGTTTTATTAATTGACTTTTATGGCAGTCTAAGTTAAATTAGAAGCCTAAAAGGTAAATTTGTAAAACTTCACCCAACTATAGTAGCACCACACAAAGAATATATGCCTTTTCAAGTAATTATATGGCTGAAATGTATAATTATAGATGGTGTTTGTTCTTCTTTAAGAAGTAAATGGATCCAGGTTCATCTATGTTGTTAAAAAACAAAACAAAAAAGTAAATGGAAAGTCTGTGAGGAAATAATAGCTCAGAAATTTTAAGAACCAGTAAGAAATGAAAGTTGGAGAATTGTTTGTGTGGAGCTTGTTCATAAAAAGAGAGAGAGAAAGGAATATAAATAAAAGCAGCAACATTTCAGTGGTAAAAGTGATAGAGTTTTAGCTCCTGGGCTGTATCACAAGCCATCAGCAGTGAGCGCGGCCTGCTGAGAGGTCTGTACTAGCAGTGTGACGTACAGACTTTGAGGCTAGATATTTCCTCTGCCTCCTTCCCATCCTGTTCCCCTGATTCTCTCCTTCCCCTCACCCTTCTTTTTTTTTTTTTTTGTGAGATAGAGTCTCACTCTGTTGCCTGGGCTAGAGTGAGTGCCGTGGCGTCAGCCTAGCTCACAGCAACCTCAAACTCCTGGGCTCAAGCGATCCTACTGCCTCAGCCTCCTGAGTAGCTGGGACTACAGGCATGCGCCACCATGCCCGGCTAATTTTTCATATATATTTTTAGTTGTCCAGCTAATTTCTTTCTATTTTTAGTAGAGACGGGGGTCTCCCTCTTGCTCAGGCTGGTCTCGAACTCCTGAGCTCAAAGGATCCGCCTGCCTCGGCCTCCCAGAGTGCTGGGATTACAGGCGTGAGCCACCGCGCCTGGCCTCCCTCACCCTTCTTGCAGTTTGGATTTGACAAGATTCCCCATCAGAGAAGCCCACACAGTCTGTGTTAAAACCCTTTCTTAGGTCACTCAGAGTCCCTGTGCCAGAAACCCTGGAAACTTCCAGAAAGCCAAAGAAGTCACTGTTACTGCCTCTTCTACAATCCACCAATGAGCTCAAAGCTTCCAAGAAATACAAAGCACCTATTCCTTAAAAAAGGTGAAAAGTCTCTGATGCAGTCCAGTTTCTCCTTTTATGTTGAGGAAACAGATGAGAGTGCTTCGTGCATTCGGCAGTAAGCCTGCTGTGCCCCAGGCCTCCGCTGTCCCAGCCACACCAACTGGGACCAGGGTGTAGGGCCTAGGCTGGGGAAGCAGACTTGCAGGGGGTGGTTACAGTACACCGCAGCTCAGTAGGGGGCACGGTTACCAAGGTAGTGCGGCTGGCACACTGCGAAGCTGCTACCAGAACTCAGGTCCTGTTTGTCTTGGTTCTGGGTTCTTTGTCTTATATTATGTTGTCTTTCTATCTGCCGTATCAGTGACTAATTGTGTTTTTCCTGGAAAGATTTGTATATAAGACAAAGAACTAGAAGTCACTACTAATTAATCATCAGGGAAATGCAAATCAAAACCACAATGAAATATCACGCCATGCCTGTTAGGATGGCTGTTGCAAAAACACGAGAGGTAGCAAGTGTTGGTGAGGGTGTAGAGGAAAGGGAACACTTGTACTCTATTGGTGGGAATGTGGATTAGTACAGGCATCATGGAAAACAGTATGGACATTCCTCAAAACATTAAAAATAGAATTCCCATGTGATCCAGCAATCCCTCCTTCTGGGTGCATATCCAAAAGAGTTGAAAGCAGATCTCAGAGCTGTCTGCACCCCCATGTTCACTGCAGCACTGTTCACAGTAATCAAGATGTGGAAGCAACCTAAGTGTGCATCAGCAGATGAGTGGAGGAAGTCAATGTGGTGTGTGTACAGTGGAGTACTACTCAGACTTCACAAGGAAGGAAATCCTGCCGTTTGTGACAACGTGAATCAACCTAGAGCGCATCGTGTTACGTGAAATAAGCCAGACACAAAGGACAAATACCACATGATTTCACTTACATGTGAAATCTAAAAAGTCAAACTCAGGGAAGCTGAGGGGGGACATGGGAGGGGACTGGGGAGATGTTAGTCAAAGGGTACAAAGTTTCACTGATGCAAGAGGAGTAAATTCTGGGGATCTAATGTACAACACCGTGACTGTAGCTAGTAATACTGTACTGTTTACTTGCAATTTGATGAGAGCATGTTGTAAGTGTTCTTACCCGCCCCCCCCCACACACAGGGTAGCTATGGGTGGTGATGGTTGTGTTAATTAGATTGGAATTCAGTACACAGTGTGTGCTTAGATCAAATGACCCTGTCGTACACCTTGAATATAGACGGTTTTCATTTGTCAATTAAATATTTCAAAATTAAAGATAAAATGCCTTTTCTATTTATCCACTCTTAAAAAAAAGAACTAGAAATCAAGTAGCTTAATTTTAGGGTTCCATAAAGAGTAGTAGAGCATTTAGGGTAGCAGAGAACTTTTTCCAGGGCCCCAGAAATTGTCTGACATGTAGACATTCTTCTGATCAATACATGAACATAGAAAGAAATCTTGAGTTAGGATAACTGGTTTCAAATTCTTGCTTTGCCAATAACCTATGTAACCTAGGGGAATTCATCTGTGGCTAGAATTTCTTATCTGTAAAATGAAAGGGTTTGACAAATCTACAGTTGGGCTGCTGGGCTCCGCTGTACTAACAAAGGCACAGGTGCAGTGGCTGGAGCAGGGTGGAAGTGAGCCTCCCTGCGGTGGCAGGCTCCCTCCCTGCACAAGGTGTGCAGCCCCGGCCTGCAGAGGGGGTCTGCCTCCCTAGACAGAGGTCAGGACGCTTCTGCCCGACCGTCTTCTGGCCATGAGGAGGAGGTGGGCACTGGGGACACAGCAGTAGTCCTTTGGAGATGCTTCACCTGGAAGAAGGAGTGTGTGTCTACCCACATCCCTTGACCCAGAATTTAGTCACTTGGCCACACCAAGCTGCAAATAAGGCTGGAAAGACTTTAGCCAGGCAGCCATGTGTGCAGGCAAAACTGGGAAGTTGTATTATCGAAAGAGATTGGTGGATGACAAATAGTCTCCTCTGCAGTGAGTCCCTGTAGCGCTGACAGTGTCTGAATCTGCAGTCCATAAGTACAGCCAGCTTTGAATCATCACTGGTAACTAAACCCCTGCTGCATATACAGGAATTATCTAGCTTGTAAGTAGGTTCCAAACCCATTTGCTAGTAAATTATTTTATAAATTGTAGGTAGGTTTTTAGACTAAGCCACAAAGGACTGTTTAGGTGGAAGTCATTATACAGAGCTAATACTGTATATTTTCTCTCTCTTTCTGTCTTTCTCATGCTCCTGTTATTTGTAATTTAGCCAAATATGAATGTTAAGAATGCACATTTCTATACAGTCCTTTGTGTGGACATGTTTCATTTCTCTTGGATAAAAACCTAATGGTACATTTTCTTGGTTATATGATAAAAGTATGTTTACAAGAAATAGCTGAACTGGTTTCCAAACTGGGGGCACCACTTTACATTTCAGGAATGTATGAGAGTTCCAGTTCTTCCACATCCTTGATGTAGTCAACATTTTTTTATTTTTGCATTTGCCTGGTGATTCATGATATTGAACTTTTGGATGTATAAGCTATTTGTATATCTTCTTTGTAAAATAATCTGTTCAAATTTTTTCCCATCTTTTAAACTTTGTATACTTGTCTCATTGTTATTGAGTTTTCTTAGTTCTTTAAATGCTCTGGATAGAAATGATTTATTATTACAGTAGATGAATTGCAATTTTTTTTTTCTCCATTCTGTGCCTTGCTTTTGCATTTTCTTATGGTGGGTTTTGAAGGGCAGAAATTTAAATTTTTCAGAGCAGGTCTTCTAGCTCTGGATTCTCTCAGCTTTTATTGGTTTAAAAAATTATTTCATTTTCATTTTTAAAAGTTATTTTTGACAGATATACAATATGTTTACAATATATAGAATTCTAGGTTGACAGGGGTTTGGAGGGGTTTTTTTTGTTTTGTTTTGTTTTTGTACAGACAGGGTCTCACTCTGTCACCTAGGCTGGAGTGCAGTGGCCTGATCACAGCTCACTGTAACCTCAGATTCTTGGGCTCAAGTGATCCTCTCCCTCAACCTCCCAAGTAGCTGGGACTATAGGGGTGCACCACCACACCCAGCTAATTTGTTTTTTTTGTAGAGACAGGGTCTCCCTATGTTGCCAAGGGTGGTCTTGAACTCCTGGCCTCAAGTGATCCTCCTGCCTTGGCCTCCCAAATTGCTGGGATTACAGGTGTGAGCTCCAGTGCCCAGCTGACAGGTTTCCCCTACCTTTTAAGATGCCATCCCATTGTCCTCCGGTTTGCACAGTTTCTGATGAGCAGTCTGCACACATTCTTACCCTTGCTCTTCTGTACCTAATGTGTATTTTTTCCTCTGTTTGCTTTTAAGATGTTATCTCTGATTTTTCAGCAATTTGATTATTACGTGCCTTCACATTGTTTTTTTTTTTCTGTTTACCTTGCTTGGAATTCAATGACCCTCCTGCATCTGGGAGTTTATCATTTTTGTCAATTTGGGGAAATTTTTTAGTCATTAGTTCTTCAAATATTTTTTGTGTTTTCCCTGTCTCTCTATTCTGGAAGCTCCAGTTACACATACTACTTGATATTGCCACAGCTTTACTGAGGCTGTGTTTTTGGTATTGTTTTTATTTTTCTGTCTCGTGTGTGTGTGTGTGGTTAAGTTTGAAATTCCTGTTGCTGTGTCCTTCAGTTTTCTCTACTTTTTAGTTTGTTGTTGACCCTATTCAGTGACTTTTCCACATTTTTTGTCTCCAGAATTTTTAATGGGTTCTTTTTTATATCTTTTACTTTCCTCATCATTTTCAAGTTTTACTTTCGCTCCTTGAGAACATTTATAAGAGATGTCTTCAAGTTCTCTTCCGGGCCGGGCAAGGTGGCATGAACCTGTAGTCCCAGCTACCACTTGAGCCCAGGGTTTTGTATCCAACCTGAGCAATGCAGGTCTCTTAATAAAAGAAAAAGTTCTTTCTGAAAACTCCATTATCTCTGTAATTTCTGGGTCTATTTCTATTTAATTTTTCTCTTAGTTATGGGTCACATATACTTTCTTGTTACATGTCTAGTAATTTTTTTTTTTTTTGAGACTGGGTCTTGCTTTGTTGCCCAAGGTAGAGTTGCCTATGGGAACGCACCACAGCTCGCTGCGACCTCAAACTCCTGGGCTCAAGTGATCCTCCTGCCTCAGCCTCCCGAGTAGCAGGGACTAAGGTGTGACTACAGTGACTGTCGTCCCAGTGACTACAGCGCTGAGACTACTCATTTTTCCCTTCTCTCAGATGACAGCCTTTTCCGTGTCTGAAAACAGTTGTTAAATTTTGTTGTCCATTGTTGTGGTTGTTCACCTTGGGACAGTAAGTCCAGTTCCGCTTCCTCAGAAACGGACAGAAGCGAAAGTTACTGCTGCTGCTTTTGTCCGCCACACTCACAGATGGGCCTCTGTTCTTTTCCTCCAGTCCCCAGTCTAAAGAACGCTCCATTGAACTGAAGCCTGTGCATGGAGCAGGGAGGTTGGGAGAGGCTGGGCCCAAGCCTCTGTGTAATGTTTACCTGTGAAAACACTTTTCAAAATCCCCATTTGTTTAGGGCCTCATAAGAAAAGAGGTTTATGTTTGTTTTTGGTTCTACAGTGTTGAGATATATTAATAATTCATATGCCATAAATTCACACATTTAAAACATGCAGTTCAACCACAGTTAGTATATTGACAGAGTTGTACAACCATTGCCACAATTAAATTTTAGAACATTTTTATCACCCCAAAAAGAAGCCTCAAACCCATTAGCAGTCACTCCCCGTCCTCCTGCCCCCACCCCAGCTCCAGGCACCCTGACTCTACGGGTTTTCTTGTTCTGGACATTTCATATAAATGAGATCATACAAGACATGGTCTTTCCTGACTGGCTTCTTTCAGTAAATATAACATTTGTAAGGGCCATTTATGTTGTAGCATGAATCAGTATGTCATTCCTTTTTAATGACAATAGTCTGTCGTATGGATATGCCATATTTTATCCATTCATCAGTTGGTGGACATTTGGGTTGTTAGCATCTTTTCGCTGCTGTAAACATCATGTACAGGTGTTTGTGTGGACATGTGCTTTCAGTTCTCCTGACGTGTAACCAGGTGTGGAATTGCCAGGTTATGTGGCAACTCTGTTTCACATCTGAGGAACCGCCAGACTGTTTTCCCAAACGGCTGTCCCATTTCACATTCCCACCAGTGATGTAAGAGGGTTCCAGTTTCTCCACATCCTTGAGTTTGGGGTTTTGGTTTGTTTCTGTTTGTTTGTAGTTTTTGTTCAGGTGTTTCCACGTTGCCTGGCAGAAAGCAAACGCTAGAGCCAGAGGACAGAACGCTCCCAGGATGGACAGCGAGTGTCTCCACCGGAGACCTGGCAGGAAGCTCAGTGTGCTGTGTGCCAGGTGCAGGTGCCGTGTCTTTGCAAGGACACTACCCCGTGACCACTGTTTCTTTAGGTGTCCCAGACAGTACGGCCCCTACGCTGTGAATCAGCTGCTCTGGGTTCTGTTTTGTCTTTGACCATTAAAATCAAGAAGGAACTACTAAGACCCTAAGACCGTTCCCGCATTGCAGGAGGGGCTGCAGGCCCACCACCACCTGCTGGCTGTGAGAACCAGCCGCTTTCTCTTCCATGAGTACCTGGCCAGGAGAGTGGGGCCTCGTTCTACGTTGTCAGACTGTGATGAGTCCCAGACTGTGACGCGTTCATGTCAGATCTGCTCCGTGTTCCCTGAACCTTGCCTTGGGTAGAGCGGACCCTCACTTAAAGGTTTGCTGATTTTAAGGATCTGCTGGTTCTGCCTGGACACCCTCCCGGTGCGACAGTGCCCTCTCCACAAGTCCCCCCACACTCCAGTGTCCGCTGGAGCCTGTGCATACAAAACGTCTCGATCTCATTGTGCCAGGATTGCCCTCAGTTCAGTGACACAGCGAGGTTAGCTTTGTCTTAAGACATTTGTCACATCCTTGGACTTCTAAAGGGAGGATATTTGTTAGTCATATGCTAATATCTCAGGAACTTCCTGTGGTAACTACAGTGTTAACAGAGAATTTTAAGGACAAGACATTTTTGCCCTGTGGTCTCATTAGTTGAGAATGTTGCAGGGATGGGGGTTTCGATCGGCCTTCCCTCCCTGGCATTCAGATCTGATTTGCTCTTTGCCCGGCCCTGCTCCTCTGGCTAAGATAATGCTCTTTGTCTGACACGAGTTGCATTTTTGCAAAGCTTTATGGAGCCATATGTCTAAGCTCTTTTATTTTGCCCTTTAATTATCGCTCCTAGATCAGTTAGCTGCTTCTGTGGCTCTGGTATTTGAAGCACTTCACCTTAACTCTCTGAAGGCAGAAATTATAAAACTGCTGCTCCTAGACCTTTGCCCCGTGTGGGAAGATGCGAGGCCTGGCCACTGCAAGCAGAAGGCTGAGACCCAGGGAAAGGCAGGCCCCTGACCTGGTGCCCCCGCTCCCGCCCCACCCCCGACACAGGCTGTTAGTCTCTCCGTAGAAAGCGTCAGCAGAGCGGGAGAAGCAGACAATGTCAGCAGCTTTTCTGCATCTCTTGCTCACATGGTCTAGTTGTTGCTTTTCTTTTAAGTGTCACCATTTTGAAAGATAGCAAAAGATTGAAATAACCTTGCTTATTAGCAGAACTGCTTCTGAGCCTTTTTCCCCCAACCAGCATGGGAGAACAATGGGAAGGGATCTGAGCCAGTGGTGAGGTCCGTGCAGGGAGCACCTCCACATTTATTTTTCTCCGTCCTCGGTGGCCATGTGCTCCCTGTTGTCCTGCAGCATTAGCGTTAGCCTCCCTGGGGCTCGGGCTTTGTGCTGAGACAGAGATTTTGGCTCCGTCCACGCCCCCGCCCTTGCCCCCCACTT
>CM052437.1:1365852-1447086 GCA_028533085.1 Varecia variegata
ATTGTTTTAAATGATCAAATTACTTGAAGCGGCATATACTTTGATCAAGTATGCTTCATCAAATACAACAGAGATGAATGATTTTATGTTTGATTTTTAAAATATACATTTTCTCCATTTCAGGTAGAAATTTTATTATTGAATAGGTGGAGTTCTAAACATTTTTAAACTTTGCCAGGAATTCCATGAGTGGATTTTTAAAAATTCATTAATACTGGATCACCAATACGGAATTTCTAATCTGTAAGACAGCTTTAATAGTGTTGAGTTGCTTTCCTTTATTAAGGAGAAAATACTGGAATTCTCTCACCTACATTTCATTCAGGAATCCTAAGGCAGCCACCTGGTAGATACTCTGAAAGGACAGCCACATCCCCCACTGCCCCCTTGCCGCAGCGTGGCCTCCTCCGTGCACTGTGGAGTTGTTCCCGCAGCTGGTCCTAGCGTGGACTTGGCCACGCCCTGCTCCGCGTCTGAGCACCGTCAGCGGGTGCTCTATCGGAGGGGTTTGGAGAGTGGGGTGCGTGACTTTGGGAACAGGTCCCACTGGCTGTCAGAAACTCCCGTGTTGAAATTCAGCCTTCGCCCTGAGTACTTTGCAGTGGCTCCTCGTCTCTGTGCTCATCTTGGTTTGGGTGAGCAATCCGAGGGACGCGTGTTCACTTTTCAACCTTTGCAAAGGAGAATGGAGTCTCCTGCTTCGCTTCGCTTCCTCTCTAAGAGTTCCCCAGCTTGTTTTTCTTTGAGGTGACTAATTTGTCTATACGAAGCTCCAGATTTCACCTATTGTGAGTAAGCTTAAGTTCTACAAGATACAGTAGTTGAGAGGTGTAGAAATTTATTGAGGATTCAAGTTTGCCGCCCATTTAAGTCAGAAGGGAAAGTGAGCCTGTGAAGTAAAAAAGAAAATGAGATTTTTAAAATTTTGTCTTGGAGAAGCCTGCGGTGCAGTCTCCACTGAGAGGCGACCATCTCTGGTGTTGAGACCGTGGCATGTAAGTCACTGGGTTGCACAGAGACTTTATAGTAAAACTCAGAATAAAATAGCCCTAGTTCCTTTCTTGTTACATGGCCTCCACCTTTCAGTGGGTATCTGAAAGTCGGGTGTATTCCTGTCCTCATTCTGCCAGAGACCACTGATGTTTGGGAGGCCAGGGTCTTAAACCAGACCCGCAGGAGGGCAGTTGTGTCTTGATCTCTAGCAGTAACGTTCAGCAAAGTGACGAGATTCCTTTCTTAACTGACGAGTTCCCTTGAAGTCAGACGTCCTCATACCTGTGTGTGGTTTTGTGACTTCTGTGCCATTTTAGCAGCTTTCCTGGGCTCCGGACAAGTCGGGGCTGCCCTGCGGTGATGGCCCAAAGCTCCTATGCGGGGCGCAGCTCCCAGCTGTGACAAGCAGACCCATGTCTGCCACGTGCAGGCCTTTCAGGAAGCGGAGCCGGGGTGCACAACACCAGGTCAAGCGGGGCCTCACTCCCTCGGTTGCTGGATTTCCTGGTCCCTCTCTTTTGACTTCACAGCCCAGCTTTAATTTTCTTGTGTTCCGTTGTCAGCAGATCTCTTGCTTCCTATAAAAGGAAAAAGAATTAAAATCCTCTCCATTTCATTGAAAGGTTAATTTCTTACATTCTTATTCTTCAGTCTTGATTGTTAATCTGCCTTTGATCCCTGATCTTTTTCTTGGAAAATCTTTTTTGGGGTCTTGCCAAAAGAGCCTGTTTTTGGAAAAGTCCTGAACATTGGCAAAGTGCTCTTAGTTACGTGGATTTTATCCTGACTCCGTCACGTGTCTGCACTGGAGGGTGACATGTCATCCGTGTCAGTAGTAAATGCTGTAACTCGGGGTGGAGGCAGAGCCAGACCACGGCAGTTACAGACCTGCGCTAAGCGCCGTGGCAGGCGGGAAGGCGTGTCCTACTCACCGGTGGATCTCTGGGCCTGCACAGCCGGGCAGGGGCGCACATTTTTTTGAACAAATGAAGGGGAGAATGAATGGGTAGAGAAGAGCGCCCCAGGGAGGAAGCTACTCTTTTGAGACAGTCCAGTCAGACTGTTGGTTTCAAGAAATGGATGCAGGAACTCGTACGGGGTCTGGGGTGCGGGGACTGCCAGCGGAGTCCCCAGAAGAGTGAAGAAGAAACGAAACCATAGTGGAACATTACTTTGGAAAACGATGGAACTTTTCTTCCTCCACCATGAGAGAAGGAGAGGAGGATTCGATAGGAGTTGAAGTCTAATCTGGCATGTTTTCAAACTGTGCTTCCGAGAACCCTGGGGTTCCAGGGAGGGCCCCCAGGTGGCCGTGGGCATGGCCAGGGGGTGAACTGGGAGGGCCAGGGCCAGCGGAGCACTTCAGCAGTGTCTGCTTTGTGTGTTGAAGTCTCTCTTGAGATTGCTTTTTGCAGGGGGGAGGGATGGAGAGAGTGGTGGGCGAGTTTTGCTATTTAAAAATTTTGAAGACTGGGCGTGGTGACTCAGGCCTGTAATCCCAGCACTTTGGGAGGCCGAGGAGGACCACTTGAGGCCAGAATTCAACACAGCAACATAGCAAGACCCCGTCTCTACAAAAAATAGAAAAATTAGCCAGGCCTGTTGGCGTGTGCCTGTAGTCCCAGCTACTTGGGAGGCTGAGGCAGGAGGATCACATGAGCCCAGAAGTGTGAGGTTACAGTGAGCTCTGATGATGCCACTGTACTCTAGGCCACAGAGTGATACCCTATCTCAAAAAAAATTTTTTTTTTCTTTTGGAAAATTAGTATAGTCCAAAATCTCACTTTGCAGATTAGAAAACTAAGCTAGAAAGGAGCACCGCTTGGCCCAAGACAACAACCCAGAGTTCCTAGCTGCTAGTCGTCAGAGCCGTCCCTATCGCCCTGTGTCCCCGAACAGTCTGCACAGCCTGGTGAAGACCACACTGCCTGGGGTGGTTTTTGCTCACTGACTGCTTCCTACCAGTGACTTCGTATTTCTGAAACACTGAATATATGCACTGGGGGAATTACACTTTGCAGTAGCTTCTAGCACTGGGTTGTATCCAGGAGTAGGATTTGCCCATAAGAAGATTTTTCATATCTGATGCAGTTGAAACAAATTCTCAATTGTGTTTCTTCAGTTTTTGTATTCATTCAGCAAACACAGTAAGCCCCTTATTTCAAGCAATAACAGTAAAGGTTGCTAAGATACGGTTCTTGCTGCATGAAGTTCTGCCTTCTTAACCACTTACGGAGTTTACTCAGATTTAGAAGTACTATGCTGTTATTTTTTTAAGGAAGAATACATTCCATATTCACAAATTTATTATAACTCAAGGGGGATTTTTCATCAGTGTCTTCTGACACAACAAAACGCAGCTGCATCCTGACCCTGGCAGTGAACTCTCCCTTTTCCCTCCCCTTACTCTGCGTCCACCTCCCGCAGAGCAGCTCCTTATTCTGGGTCTTGAACACCAGTTCCCTGAATCCTGGTTCTCTAACTCTCGGGAATCCTGAGAGCCCAGCAAGAATCCTTAAGGCCTATTTTTGCCACAGAGCAGGGTTCCCAGCTGTTCACCCTTGAAGGGACTGAAGGACCCTCCAGGGTCTATGAAGCCAAACCCTCCCCAGAGACGCTGCCTGTCCTCCCTCCGCCCCACTCTCTCCGAGTGGTGGAAACATCACTCACTTGGTCACCAAAATACACACGAAAGTCTTTATTCATTAACTTGGGTAAATGCAAAACCCAGGCAGAGACCTTGCCCTAAAGCAGAGGTAGGAAATTATCTTAACTGTGGGCATCTTCCCATGGAGTACACAGATGCTCTGGCAACCTGCAAACCACCGGAAATTGTGTGCCCCCAAATTGCCTTTTTTCTCAGCATCTTTTATCATATTTACAGAAGTATGTGTCCTCAAAAAGGTAAATAAAAATCACTGTTTAGGTGGTTAGCAGACCTTTTACACACAACACAAAGTTTAATTTTCAGTTAATGTCAAACTCTTCACCGAGTTTCTTTTACTGAAGTGATTCTACAATCATTACTATGATTGGAAAGCTTTGGAAAGGAAAGATATGGAGATACACTTTTTTAAAGGGGGAAAGAAACAACTGATTTTTCAAATCTGTTTACTTGAGAATTTGTTAATGAAGTTATAGGTCCTAAGCAGGGGTGGGGGGACCTTCCAGATCCTTCAGTGTGGTGTGGCCTTTTGACCGAATCCCTCGGCCGCAGGTTCCCACCCCTGTCAGGTGCCCCTGCCCGGTCCATGTGAAACTGATAACGGGAACTGACCGTCCCTTTGCTGAGAGGGTGGTGGTGGTTCCTTTATTTGGCCTTGAAAAAACTCTCATACATCGTCAGGAGTAACAGGCTGTGTGTGTTTGAAGTATGACTTTATTTTACAGCGATGAGTTTATAAGTCACACACAAAGCCGTGCGTGTTAGTTGTGATTAACCTGTTCTGCAGGCTGTCTTTTTACCTGCTGTGGTTGTTCCCAGTATTAATAAATATATACAATGGTTCCCTTTTTTTAATACATTGAGAATACTTGAGACCATTAGAGATTTTATTAATAGTCCTAACAAGGAAACTTATGTAAGGTAGGAAATGTATTCATACAAAGATCATTACCTTGCCCTGGTATTTTAATTACAGTATGTCCTAAAATAATTCCTATTGTCTTATGGCCAGGAAAAAGATTCTGAATGTATTTTCCTAAGTCATGTCAGAGTGTTCTAAGATGGTAATTTATGGGGAAATGAGTGTCACAGCCTGGGGAAGAGGACATTTTAATCACTTCAGTGGTATCATATGTAGAGTTAATGATTCTGTTTGAGTCTTAGATGGAGAAAAGTTATGTACATATTATTAGTTACTTGAGTGATTTTTATTAGACTATTTTTCTCATCTTTTGGAAGTCGTGGAATGCCTGTTTGGTTTTTCAAATACAGCGTATATCTTAATCCTAGTAAAAGAAGGTAATATTTTTCAAATTTAGATATTTTTCTCCTCTCTAACTTTATTATCAGAGTTCCACATGTTGTGTACAGTAATTGTGAGAGTTTCATGAGATTTCCTTCACAGAGCTTAAAGTTTTATGTGGTATAAATTCTGATCTTAAAGATGATTTCTCCATTGCACATGTCTGACATCTGTCATTGACAGGGGAGGAAAACCATCAGGAAGGGGAAGAAGAAGGTAGAAAACAAATGAGATAAAAATAACAAAAATACGCTGAGAAAATAAGTAATTATAATTTCAAACAGCATGTGATAATAAGAACTGGCTGTGCCTCTCACGTTGCCAAAGTCACGTCCCACTTGAGAAGGAAAACAGTGCCAGGCATTGCAGCTCCGTGCAGTGTGGGTTCCTCTGGCCTGGCCTCCAGACTCCCTGTCCCCTCCCCATAGCTCCCGGCTGACTCGCCAGGCGGTGCCCAGAGCTGCGCAGGGAAACTGCAAGGAGGGGCGCGGCCGGCCCCTCTCTCCTCTCTGCGTGTTTGCATTCACCCAGCGCCCCGGCCCTCTGCTCCACGTCCCTTCGTGGGCAAGTCCGAATATCAGCAGGCTGAGAGTGTGCTCTGCCCGGGCTGGTAACATAAACCCCCAACACGCTCGACGTGCGTGGACAAGCCTCCAGTCGGAGGCTCCTGCAAGGGAAACGCTGGCGAGGGGGGAAATGGACAAGCCTGTCAGACCGGCAGCCCCGCTTGGCAAGGGCAGGCAGCACCGTGGTGGGAGCCTGAACTGGCCTCACTGCCTTGCAGAGCAGTTGGACAATCGCTAATAAAATAAACGCTTCTGTAACCTTTGGTCCACCGATCCCACTTCCGGTAATATACTTTAGAAAAACTCTTGTACCTGAGTGTAAAAGGGCATGTTCAAGAATGTTTATTGCCATATTATTTATATTGGCCAAAAATTTTATTGAAAACCTTAATGTCTAATAACAAGAAAAAGAAAGTTATGTTATATACAGTCAATTAAATAATGTGGAGCAATTGAAATAAATTAACTAGAGCCACATTCATCAGTATGGATAAATTTCAAAACCAATGTTAAGCAATAAAAGTAAAGTGCAAAAGGCTGCCCACAAGGTGCTAGCTTTTCTCAATGTTTGAAACAGGTCGGTGACCCCTTAGCCATAGCTCTGAAATCCAGGAAAGCCCTGAAAACAGAAAATTGTTTTGGGCCTCAAAATGTGACCTGACCAAACTCATTTGGCGCCTGCCCCATAAATCTATTCCCAGGCACCCCCTCTGCTGCTCTGCTGGGCACGGGGCCGCCTGGTGTGCGCTGCACTCCCCATGCCCGCCTCACCCGAGCAGTCTCCTGCTGGCCCGGAACCTCCTGCAGGCTGTGACAACTGTCCTGCACCCTGGTCCCCTCGGCGCAGGCCTGCCCAGGGCTTTGCTCTGTTGCCAGACCCCGGGGGCATCACTGTCCCTTCCCCGTCCTTTTTCAGAGTCCCTTCATCAGGCTCCTCAGGAGACCCCATGGCGGTGCGGTGGCCACAGTGATGGCAAAGCCTGAGCCTGCGGGGAGATGAGCACGGTTCCCCTCGGTGTGAGCACAGCGTTCCTGAAATCCAAGTAAACTTGAACTGCAGCCAAATAAGTATTGTGTCCTCTCATCGGAAAAAATGTATAAATTGTAAATGGTAGGCTTTTCTAACATGATTTTTTTGTGCTCCTTTCTTTTTTTCCTTTAATTTTTCTTTTGTTTGTTTGTTTGTAATTATGATACAAGGAAACATCCTCATCTCTTTGTTCCCTCTACTGGCATGTCTGACTCTCAAACCAGCAGATAATTCAAATCTGAATTAGCGATTAGAGGTCCTGAGTTGCGGTGGGGCCCTCGCTGGCTGGGCCCTCCCTGGCTGGGCCCTTGCTGGGTGGGCACCGGGTCTGGGCCTGGGCCCTCCCTGGCTGGGCCCTCGCTGGGTGGGCCCTCCCTGGCTGGGCACTGGGTCTGGGCCTGGGCCCTCCCTGGCTGGGCCTTCGCTGGGTGGGCACCGGGTCTGGGCCTGGGCCCTCACTGGCTGGGCCCTCGCTGGGTGGGCCCTCCCTGGCTGGGCACCGGGTCTGGGCCTGGGCCCTCCCTGGCTGGGCACCGGGTCTGGGCCTGGGCCCTTGCTGGGTGGGCACCGGGTCTGGGCCTGGGCCCTCCCTGGCTGGGCTCTCCCTGGCTGGGCACCGGGTCTGGGCCTGGGCCTTGCCCCTTCCCTCCCACACTCAGTGCCTCAAACGGGTCTGCCGGCTTCGTGCCCACCGAGTCTCCATCTGAGAATGGAAGAGGAGAGGGCTGCCCAGACTCCCTGCCACAGGGTATATTTCGTGTTATTGTCTCAAGTAATGGAGTTGTTCTGACGTCTGGAAAATTGGCTATCAGGTTAGTATAAGTTTGTTTAGAGATGACTCCATGTCATTTATAGACCGATCAATATTAATCAGAAAATTGCTTAGCCTAATAGTGCACACTGAATCAATAGCAGCAATTATCCAAGTAAATCTTTCATATTCAGTCATGTATGGGAAAATTTTATTGAGGGAAGCTGTAATAGGAGCATAAACATTTCTGCTTTCTATTTTTCAGTCAGGAGAGAAGCGACTTTTTAAAAGATTTACATTTGCAAAAAAATGAATAATTAAGATGGTAGGTTTTTGCTTCATTTTTAAGAGTAGTGATCTAGTTTGAGCTATAGAAAACCACATCGTAGTATATGAAATAGCAAGAGCTAAAGGCTTTTTATGTGATATATTTTACTATTTTTAATCATTTATGGAACACTTTGTATTTGCAAAGTCCTTGCAAGTTATTTTATTATACATTTAAATATTTTATTGGTGTGAGTATCTATACATATGGGATGTAAAATGAAATAGGAGCCTTTACTGTGTTATATTTCATATTTGTTTTCAAAAATATATAAATATTCATAATCAAATTTTCTCATTTATAAATTTTTGCACCCACACAAATTCTAATTGCCTTTGAGATCTGTCAGATAGGTAACAAATTGAGTTCCCTGGGAGCTGTACAGGCGTCAGGGAACTGAACATCAGGAGACTTCGTGTCTACTGTATCTAAATTCTTATATTTTTCAGAAAAAACAAAACAAAACTTTCCTCCTGCTTTAGCCGCCATAGGTATTAGTAACCTCTGCCTTCCATACTTGGTTTGAATACGGTGGTCTTCCAGCAAGCATGGGTCTGGTCCGTGCACATCCGGTGCTGCCCTGGGCACAGGAGTGCAGTGACGTGGGTCCCTCTGGGCCGCCACTGCGTGGACAGAGTGGACACGCACACAGTCCGTTGCCAGAGGCAACGACTCTGGCAGGTCGAAGCCTCGTCTACACATGTGTTGTTCCAATGGGTGCACAGCATGGCTTCTAACTCACAAACCTCTTTCTTCCTGGTTTTACAAATAGCAAGTTGTTACTTGCTTCAGAAAAACTGGAAAAAAAAATTGTTTATTTAACCATTGCCCTTAAAGATGAAAGCTGCCAACTAAAAAAATTAATAATATAAAAAAACTAACCTACTGCTCTTTTACATTTTAGTATATATGAATATATATACACATGTGTATATCTGAAGATGAATGGATACATATGTATTTGTGCATATATGCTATACACAAATTTCATATTATGCTTATATAGTTTTGTGGTTTTTATTATTTATCATATGGTAGGCATTTCCCTATATTAAAGAATCTTTTAAAACATTTCAATAGCTGTCTAATCTGAAGCTATAACCTTGGGATGAATCCATCTTGTACAGAAATCTTTTCTGCATGTGTGATCATTCCTTTGGGATAAGTCTTAGAAAGCAAATTACTAGGCCAAACAGTATGGCCCTTTTTGAGTCTCCTAATATTTATTACTCTTTGTCTTTCAGAAAGATTATTCCAGTTACATTTATCAACATGAGTGTGCTAGCTTTAGTATCTCCTTGCCTACCCTGACTTGTATCTTTAAAAAACAATTTTTTTCCTAATTTCTTAGGCTAACAACAGCATTTGCATTTTTTTTTTTTTTACTAGTGAAGATCAGCTCACTAGTAAATTGTAATTTGCTTTACTTTGATTACTAGTGTGGTTAAATATTATTTTTTAACTGTCTTTTTGTAATGCTATGACTTTACTGTCTGTTACACAATTTTTGTACGTGCCACAAATGCCATGCAAAAGAAATACTTTTAGAAAATTTTTTTTTTTTTTAGCACGTTAAGCCTAGAGATGTAATTTGTAGAAGTTTAAAAGCAATGCAGTAGATAAAGCCACTGCTCCAAAGAGCTTAAGGAGAAACAGGAATTAAGAGTAGGAAGGTTTCACCATGGGCAGGAAAGACATGGTTAAGATCAGATCGGAGCTCGGTTTGAAGAGTCGTGATCTCTGGGTGAGCAGTGACAGGTGAGTTCAGACTGGGAGCAGCAGAGGGTCCCCAGGGGTGTGGCAACACAGGCCACTGTGCCTTCACCCAGGGCACATTTCCCCGTCGGCCCCAGCTCTAGCACGGCCAGCTCAGAGACTTGGAGGTGTCATCTGTTTTGAATAATTGATATAATTGCACTTCCCATGGCCTGTACTGTTATTTTAGACCTGATCAGCACACTTAAAACTTCGCTGAAAATTAAGGGTGCTTTTTACACAAAGGTAGGCAAAGAAGTTGATAAGTACAACCGAAAAGACCTGACTGAGCAATGAGTATTGGATACAAATAGGAGTTATATAAAAACAAAGTAAGGAAAATATACTGCAAATCACTTGCCATGCACTTAGTAAGTGTCCACTGTGTGCAGAGGATCATATTCATCTCTTACGCAAAAATAGACAGTGGTCTCTCTCCCAAGGACGCACCCAGAGGAAAGCAGTTGGCACTTTCAGTGCACAGGGACAGCAGGGGTACTGGTAGAACTTAACTGTTACTACTTACAGTTTCTTTTCTTGACTTCTATAACTTTTGTTCACAAAAACTGGCAGTTTTAATTTATCTAACCAGCACATACCTTGTCTCCTCATCTAGCACTTTGTGATTTTCGGTGACTTCGTGTGTGTAAGGTTTTTTGGAGTAGCCGGTGTCAGAGAAAGAAAGACGAGCAGAGTTGAAAGGGATAAGTAAAGAGGCTTTATTGGGGCGCTCCCGGGTGGGGGTAATGAGTCCCTAGAGAGAGAGAGAGAGAGGGACCCGGGCGAGCCTCCCAGTCCCACGAGTGGAACTCGAGACGCCGCCCCGCCCAGAAGTCTGAGTGGGTTTATATAGGTTTTTAGGGTTGGGGGATGGGAGCTTCTTCGGCCAGGAGATGTCCTTGGCAAGAGGAGTAAGGAATGTCTTTGTTTCAGTTTGGGGGCGGGTATCGAGGAATAGGAGGGGCCTCTTCTTTTTCATTAGGGAAGGGAGGGGTACCTGCCACCAGCCTTACAGTGTGCTGCTTCCATTTGTGATAGTCAGAAAGTTGACTCCTTAGACTGCAGGGAGCCTGATCTTGATTTCTTTTACCCTGAGACACTAGTCATCGTAGTGGCAAAGGGATGATCTCCTTGTCTTAGCGACCCACGGTCATCCTAGCGACGCGTGCTAGTCGGATGTCGCTGGGCAGGTCGGTGCAACCAGCAGCTCTCGGTGAGTGATCAGTTTTATGGCTTCTGACCCATGTGCAGGTATCCACAGCAGGGAACCAGATTGACAAATGATGTCTGCGTTTGTGTTGTCGAATATCAGGCACCATTAAAAATCATGTTTTAAGAAAATACTTGAGGGTACTAAGAGTCCTGTGACGTGCACGAGGGGTGGGTGGTGTGTAGTGGGTGTGAGCTGCTGCCACCTGCGTGGCAGCGAGACAGGTGTTTACAAGACGTCAGTACATGTGATGATCTAACCAGCACCCACCACCTCGCCTGCTGCTTCTCCAGGGTCCCCTCCGCTAGCTAACGGTCAAAACCTGGAAATTTTACCTCCAGAATCTTCACCATAATTGCTTTTCTCCCGCCGTGCCCCACCCCGTGCTAACTCAGGGCCTTGTTTCTTTGTGCGTGATTCACTAATCAGCTTAGAGCCCTTTTTGTTGACGTAATACCCCCAAAAGAATCGGTCAACTAGGTACCCCCTCACACATTTTCGAGTTATTTAAAATGTTTGATCATAAATTTAAACTGTTACAAGGATATAATTAATTTTTAGCACATAGTATGTTGCGTGTGTGATTTAATTATATTTCCATCAGCACGTAGGACTGCAGATTAGGCTCATTCAGTTTTGGGAAATGTGACCCACTTGGCAGCCAGAACACATCGTACCCAGTCACTCAGAGCAGGCACATGTTATCTCAGAAGAAATCTCACTTCATTTTGTAACCCAGATAAACACATCGGCATGATCCTGGCAGCAGTCGCTCCACTCTGAGGGTTAATCCTTGGACTCTCTCTCCCCACAGCCCTCGGGGATCCTGTCGTCCCCTCCCGCCCTGTGGCTCCAGCCAGCCTCACCCCGGCCATGCCGCCAACCCCGTCCCCCAGTCACTCAGCTCTGCAGCACCTGGAATGCATCTGCCACGTGTCAGCTCACTTTCTAGTGAGTGCACAGGCTTCAGGTGCCAGCACTGTCCTCACCGGCTGTCATGCACGTCCACCTTGCGCCCACCCTGTGCCCTCTGCCCCTGTGTGGGATGCAGGTCTCCTCATCCACTCCACGTATTGTTCATCTTGCAAGACTCACCGCCCTGCCCCACCTGGCTCAGGTTGTTTCTCCCACAGTGTCTGTAATTTTATAAATCTGGGTATGTTGTGTGTATGTATTTAGGTATATGCAATGGGCCTTCTATATCCACAGCTTCTGCATGCTCACGCGGTGGCTCACGCCTGTAATCCTAGCACTCTAGGAGGCCGAGGCGGGCGGATCGCTCAAGGTCAGGAGTTCAAGACCAGCCTGAGCAAGAGCGAGACCCCGTCTCTACTAAAAATAGAAAGAAATTATCAGGCCAACTAAAAATATATATATAAAAAATTAGCCAGGCATGGTGGCACATGCCTGTAGTCCCAGTTACTCGGGAGGCTGAGGCAGTAGGATCGCTTAAGCCCAGGAGTTTGAGGTTGCTGTGAGCTAGGCTGACGCCACGGCACTCACTCTAGCCCGGGCAACAGAGCGAGACTGTGTCTCAAAAAAAAAAAAAAAAGTACAGCAGGTGTAGTGACCTTTTCAATCCGAGGTTGACTCCTCAGGTGCAGAACGGCAGATGTGGAGGACTGGCTAAGGGACTTGAGCCCCTGGGGATTTGGTGTCCCCGGGGTTCCTGGAACCAAACCCTGCAGATACAGAGGACAGCCATGTGTGCTTTCCTATGTGCGTGTACATGCGGACCGTCCCCGACTTACGTGGTTCGACTTACGATGTTCAGCTTTACCATGGTGCAAAAGTGGTACACGTTCAGGAGAAACCATACTTTGAACAACCATACCGTTTTTCACTTTCAGTGAATCTAGAGATTACTTGAAATATTCACTATTTTATTATAAAATAGGCTTTGTGTTAGATGATTTTGCCCAACTATGGGTTAATGTAAGTGTTCTGAGCACATTTAAGATAGGCTAAGCTAAGCTATGACTTTTGATAGGTTGGGTATATTAAGTGTATATTCTACTTAAGATACTTTCAACTTACGATGGATTTGTTGGAACGTAACCCCATCATAAGTCAAGAAATGTCTGTATTTGTCTTAGCTCACTGTTTGGCAGTCACTCGTTCCGTATGATGTTCCCTCATACCAAATTCATCCTTGCAGTCCTGCGGCCGGGCCTACCTCGCACTCCTCGCAGGTGCTGGGTTAGGGCTGCTCAAGTGAGGGAGTGACTGGGTGCGTCCACTTGCGTGACGCAGTGGACGCGTGTCAGCGTGACACAGAGCTAAGCCGGCTCTGCCACCTGCCTGCGGGATGATCCGTCTTGGCGTCTCAGGCGACGCTCACCGTAACTCCCACAGATAGATTTTTTTATTCCTTTCCCCAAGAGTTGCTGGTATCCCGACACTGGGCACATTCTGTGAGCCTCCTGATGTCCTCTAGGCAGCAGTCCTGTCCTGGAAAGCTGAGCATGGCAGCACTGAGCTCCCCCCGACCATGTCCCTGCTCCCCAGGGCACCTTCCTTCAGTGCCTGGTGGCCTCTGTTCTCTCTCTCCTTGGGGGGCCTCCCTGTCTCACAGGTCGCCTCTCACCTGTGCATGCTCTGCCCCCAAACCCACTCCTGCAGCGTGTCTCCTCCCCCGAGCTGCAGCCTCCGTCTGCACGTTTACTGGACACTTTGATTTGAAAGTCCCACCATCTTCTGTAATTCTGTAAAACTTGACTAATCTTCCTGCCAGGTCACCATTGCAGCCCAGCCTATATGGGCAGTGGGGGACTGGCCCCACCACTCAGATTTCAGTGTTAGTGTTTTGTTCATGAGGCGGCTTCTCTGTTTCTCTCATCCTCTGTCTGACTGGTGACTCCGTCACACCGGCTCTGTCCTTAGTCTGTCCCCAGCTTCCCTGGCCCACTGGCCACCCTCCGCTGTGGTCTGCTGCGGGCCCTGTGCGCTGGGGCCCTGCCTGTTGACACAGTTCCTGACTACTGCTTTCCTTCCGATTTCCCCAGCCAGCTCCGTCTGTACACGGCCGCTAGACTGATTTTTCAAAATTTTTTTTCAAAACGTATTCTTCTGTTTAGAAGCATCTTGTTGCCTTCTCTTGCCTGGAGCTAAGGTCTAACCTCTGTGACTTGACTTCAGACGGCCCCTTGTCACAGGTCCCCGAGCCTGGCGCAGTGCCTGGCCCGTGGCAGGTGCTGAGTACACACCTGTGAATGAGCGGTGGGACTCGGGTTCCCCCAGCGTTTACCCACCACCTTCTTTTTCCCCCTTTCTGGGGTCACTCATGTTTTTCGCAGCTACATCAAAACCTCAGTTTCTTATTTTCACAACTGCTCATAATAATATTTACTTTGTAATGTTTTTATAACAAAAAAAATACTATCAGCGCATGCACTTGAGGGGCTTACAGTCTAGCAGGAAAGACGTGTGCGTGGGTGGGTCGTGAAATTGCAGTGGGAAGGAAGCCTAGAGGGGACAGCTGGCGTTCATGGTGCCGCAGGTGCACCATGTGGTCTTACGTCCATCCTGGGTATTGACCGTTGACCCCACGGGAACCAGGCAGACTATTAACGTCTCCAGTTTACTTTGAGGTAACTGAGACTTCGTTGAGTGGCTCCTCTGGGGTCACATAACTAAGGATAGCTGAGTGAGCTGACGCTCACTGCCGTCAAACCTCCGCCCTCACCTGGCGACTTCGGGATCCACAGAGGTGGGCTGGCTGGTGCCAGGGCCCCAGTCCGTCTCTGGGCCCCTCCCCTCTGCCCTGGACAGTCTCGGCCCCTCCCCCCTGCTCTGGACCGTCTCTGGACCCCTCCCCTCTGCTCTGGACCGTCTCTGGGCCCCTCCCCTCTGTCCTGGACCCTCTCTGGGCCCCTCCCCTCTGCCCTGGACCGTCTCTGGGCCCCTCCCCTCTGCTCTGGACCACACATACAGCTGTTTGCTTTTCTGTTCTTCTTGGATGTCTGAAAAGCCCATCTAATTCAACACCTCAAGAATCAGATCAGATCAGTTCCCATTCCTGAGCCTGTGCCCTCCCTCGTCCCTGTCTCGGGGCTGGCACCCCACCCACCCGCCACACTCAGCAGAAGCCCAAGTCCACGCCCTGTGGCAGACCACTGCCCGCTCAGGTCCCTGTGCCCTCTGCTGCCCTGCTCAGGCTACCCGCAGCCATGCTTTTCAAGCTCAGTGCTGAAGAAACTGGTATTTTTTAAAAATTTCTACTCTTTAGCAGACTACAACTTCTGTAAAATTCAGTGTAGTGAGAATTAATTATGGGAAAATGACTAGGAAAACATATACCAAATACAGGCCCCTTTGTCCTTGCGTTCAGCAGACAGAGCTCTGTCTCACTGCTGTGAAAGTGTCAGCTTCTCTGCCTGTCCTCACAGACCTGTCACAAACCACTTCAGGCTGACACCAGTCCACGGGCCTCTTTGAAGTAAAAGGAAACGAACTGTTGACCCAGGAAAAAGTCTAGACTGGGGTCGGCCAGCGTTTTCTGTAAAAGATCACAGGGCAAATATTTTAGGCCTTCTGCTTATAGCGTCTCTGCTGTGACTGCCCATCTGGTCCATGGTGGCACGAGGCCTTCGACAGCGCGCACACAGATGTGTGAGGCTGGGTAAGGCTGGGCTCCAGCAGCTGTGTGGGCAGAAACAGGCAGTGGCTGGATTCAGCCACAGGATGGACACAGACTGCCAGTGCCAGGCCTGGCTCCTGGGACATCCTCCTGACTGCTCCATTCACATCTGCTCAGGTTCCTCAATGTCACCCCTCACTGCAGGGGGACGGGCGTGGTGACGTGATGCTACTGTGACCTGCGCTCTCAGAAGCCTGCAGAGTCCTGCACGGCTCAGCCTCACCGGCCTCCCACGTGCCTCGGTCCCCACTGTGTCCCCTCAGGCCATGCAGCTGTCATGGTGCCCCTTGTGCTCAGGCTTTGTGCACACTCTCCTGGGTCTCTGCTCCTCCCTCCTCCCTGGCTAACTCTTCCCCATCCGCAGTGGAGGTCACTCCGCGAGGGAAGGGTGCCCCAGCCTCTGTTTAGAAGAGATGCCACTAGCAGGAGAGGCCAGAATGTTCAACCCAGGGAACCGGGGAAGGGAGCAGTCATTAATTGCCCCTGGATACAGGATCTGCTCAGATACATAAATAGAACTGGTTCACACTTGGCAGGGTATCTTTCCCTCTCACTTTTTCACATTTGCAATTCAAACAGAATATACATAGCCGTTTGTATTCTATAAAGTGATTATTGCATTGAATTTAGACTAGAGAAGGCATTTGGAGATAGTTTCAGTAAACTATCTTAACCAGGCTAAAAATATTTCCTAACTGTCAACCAGAACACAGAAATCCTCTAGTACTTGAAACTATTTTGCCGTAACTTGGACAGTTTGGGGGAAGGTGGCACCGATTTCATCTTCTCGTCTGACCAGTGCTTCTCAGCCTCGGTGAGGCGGCTGCACCTGCTGGCGAGGAGGTGCAGGCGTGCGGTGTGGGGGACATGCGTGGTGGGGCAGTGTCAGCAGTGGGACCGCACTGCATGTGCTGTGCAGGCTCCTCATCACCAAAAACAGAAAACTACAAGATACATTTGAAGGGATCACATGTGAGTGGTCCTGTTAGTATCTGCAGCTGGCTGGTGCCACGGAGGCTGCTGCTCACTGTCGGGCTGTGGCAGGTACCGTATGAGGAAAACACGTGGGAGAAAATGTGGAAAAATCCCTCCGACAGTGAGATACCAGCACGCCTGTTAGCATGGCCCAAACCCAGAGCGCTGACAGCGTCTGGTGCTGGTGAGGATGTGGAGCACAGGGGCTGTCTGTCATTCATTCGCTGGCGGGAATGCAAAGTGGTGCGGCCACTTTGAAAAACTATTTGGCGGTTTCTTGCAAAACCAAACATTCTCTTACATACAGTGAAGCAATTCGGTTATTGCTGCATATTCCTAGGTGTGTCACCTGTTGAAGCTGAATACTTACACCCACACAGAAGCCTGCACACACAGTGAATAGCAGCTTTATTCATGGTTGCCAATAACTAGCGGCAACCAAGATAGGTGAGTGGACAAACTGGTAATCCATACCGTGGGACGTTATTCAGCTAAGAAAAGAAAATGAACTACTGACCCCAGAAAAGACCTGGAGGAACCTGAGATGCCCGCAGCCCAGGGACAGCCGATGGCTTGTGTCAGGTTACAGGGCTAATCAGTAAGAGAGCCGGCTGTCCTGAAGTTCCTTCCCTCACACGTGCAGTTTCACTAAGCATGCACACGCCAACACATACTCAAAAGATAGAAAAGAGAAAAAAATTCTT
Organism: Varecia variegata; assembly: GCA_028533085.1. Lineage (NCBI taxonomy): Eukaryota > Metazoa > Chordata > Mammalia > Primates > Lemuridae > Varecia > Varecia variegata. The sequence continues at coordinate 1,382,772 of CM052437.1, forward strand.
CCACAAGGAGGTCGTGTTGGTCCTTGCTGACAGCATTATAAAAAGAAATCATTAATTCACACTAAATGGGAAGAACAGGCTGGATTTATGTAGCAACAACTTGGGAATTTTTTAACTGCATTGTTAACATTTCTAATGTCTGCTTCATACCTGGCACTGTTGTGTCACCTCATTTAATCCTCCTATCACTGAGGTGGGGTAGACAGCTCAGCTCTGTAAACTCGTGCCAGCGCTGAGCCTGCAAGGATAGGCAGCGCGGCGCGGCCCCTAAACACGTGAGCTCCCGGCTCCTGACCGCAGCACGCTCCCTCGGCCACGGCCACCTCCCAGGAAGTTAGAAGACATCATTAGCTCCCTCCCGCCCAGGGAGTCCCGAGGAAAGGACTGCAGAGCTACTTTAGTGAGAAGTGGAGAAGCATTTTTCCCCATGAGCTCTTCACTAACAGAGGCCCATGTCCCCTGTGTCCTCACATGCCACGAGGAGATGTCGAGAGGGAGCAGTGCACACGGGAGTTAATATGCAGAAGAGGTGTGTGACATGCTCTAACACGTATTTTTAAGTATGTAAATTCCTAAACTTCTTACTAAAGAAGCACATGGCTGCACACAAAATCATTTAATTAATCCTCGAAAAACAGCCTGTTTTAATGTCTGTCTTCCTTGCTAGATCCTACACTGAAGGAGTCAGGGACATGGTGTTCATTCACACCGTGACCCCCCAACCCCAGCCTTGCAGTCTCTGCCAGGCAGGAGGCACTGAAAGGCTGTTTGCTGACTGACTGCGTAAATGGGCACATCTACAGTATTCAAAGGTAGTGCCTATTATAATGAGAAAAATATATATTGAGTATCCAGTTCTAGCTTCTTAAAAGATTTAAACATTCTTTCTGATAATATTTTCCAATTCGTGTGTCCAGTAGCCCCTCCCTCCTCTACTGCATAAGGGCAAAGGTAAACACATGAGTCCAGGTGAATGCACCAGTATGTGACACTAGCCAGCCTTTCCCTGGGTGAAGCTGTAGCAAGAAGTCACATGAAGTAGTGACCCACTGGCCTATCACATGTGACATTAGCATAGTTCATTGATTTTTTTTTCCTATTGGTAAATTAGAATTATGTTGAACATATAAAACCACTTGTAGTCATGTGCAGATCTTACAGATACAAATAAATATATCTAACACATAGCATAAAATTAAATCATTGACTTTCAGTTGACTGCAAAGGACACCAGTCTTACAGATTGGAGGATGGGGGGGCTTTCCAGTAGAAGTCTCCTGTCTGTGTTCTCTCAATTGTTAAATTTTAATGTTTTTATGATTTTATCATCTCAAACTGTGTCCCGCTTGGCTCTCTTATTGCCTGATTACACGTGCAGTTGACAGATGGCACCGCCCTCCCTGCCAGCCAGCTGACCTAGCTCTCCACGATCACTGATGGCTGGATGGAGCTGCTTCCGGCCGGGCGGGCAGCCGTGTCCGGTGGCTGTGTTGGGTCACGCCTTCCGTCATGCCTTGCACGTGTGTTTGGGTGACACATTCTGTCGTGTCTTGCAGAGCTGCAGGAACTGGAGGGCGGCAGTGGACCTGTGCGGACGCCTCCTCACGGCCCACGGCCAGGGCTACGGCAAGAGCGGGCTGCCCACCAGCCACACGACAGATTCGCTGCAGGTTAGAACACCTTTGGTTGCTGTGCTTTTATTTGGCCTATCACAATTGGGGACATGGAAGGGACCATGGCCTTTCATGCCAATAGAACAAGTTGAGCACAAAAAAATGGATTTTCATATCCTGAGCTTAATCTCAGTATGAAATTGCCCTGCTTCTTGTTTTCTTATTTATGCTGTTTATACTATACCCACGGGAACTGGAATTCTCACTGTACCCTATTACGTGGGAATCCCCAGAACTAAACAGATCACCAGACACTCCGAAACTTTGAAGAGCTTCGAGAAGAATGACTGTGGGGAGACCTGATGGCTTGGGTATTTCAAGCAGGCTCCTTTTTCTTCAGTCTCCTCCCCCAAGAGGGGACCCTGTGTGGCTGTGGTCCCCAACCCCCAGGCAGGGGACCACCTCTATCTTTATCCCTGTTGTCACAAAGGACAGGGCTTCCTTGTTTAGGACTGAGTGGTATTCCACGTGCCCCACACTTCCTCCATCCACTCACCCACCAGTGGGCGCTGAATGCACTTCATTTTTCTCATCGGGAAGGTGAGAATGAATTAGTTCATGTTCGACGGTACCTTATAATTCTAAAAGTCCTGACCTGGGAGCTCTCTGGCGTGAGTTCCCAGTTTCCTCCTGCCCTCCACGTGCTGGCCATGCAGGAGCTGCCCTTGCTCAGGTGCTTCACACGCCGACCTCGCTGGGCCTTGGTTCCCGCCATGCCCTGCGCCTGTGGGCCCTTCCTTAGCCGGCGGCCTCCGCAGTTCTGCACCCTTCAGGGCTGCGCTCCAGCACGGCCCAGTCACCTACGGCCCCTCCTGCTCTCCTGCCCCCCCCAGCCCATTTTTGCCATCAGTCTCCACCCCTCCCAGATGAGAAACTCTGGAAGGGGCTGTGCTTGTTTATCTCCCTAAACCTGGTGTAGTGCTTTGCACACACACTCTGCTCAATGCGTATTGTTTGCTTACTGAATAAACAATAGTGTAAAATTGTTTACATTGTTATTACTAACCTCAAGATTTTTTTTTCTTTTCTTTTTTTTTGTTGGAGATGGGGTCTTGCTGTGTTGCCCAGGCTGGACTCGAACTCCTGGGTTCCAGTGATCCTCCCACCTCAGCCTCTCAAGTAGCTGGGACTACAGGCATGTACTACCATGCCTAGCTGCCCGAGTATTTTTATAAAATGGTTATGCAAAGCTGCAAAAATAGAAAGTTAGGTTAGCCCCTGTGTTAATATATTAGAGATCAACCTCTGATACAGATTAAGAGGGAATAGGAATTTCTGAAATTGATGCATGTAGATAACCTATTGTTGCATTCTATTTTGCATTTTTAGCTTTGGTTTGTGAGGCTGGCACTACTAGTGAAGTTGGGCCTCTTCCAGAACGCTGAAATGGAATTTGAACCCTTTGGAAACCTTGATCAGCCAGATCTGTATTATGAATACTACCCGCATGTATATCCTGGGCGCAGGGGTAAGGCAGTGATGTTTACTGTTCATACATTTGCGTATTATGCTGTGCTTCACTTTGATTTATGAATAATTAGGTATCCTCCGTTCTCTTTATTCACCCAGTCCTGAAAAAGCCAAATAAGTACCTCACAACAAGCCTTGACTCACAAAACGATCTCGCTCAGCTTTATAAACACCCTGACCTAGCAGTGCTCACTGACGCATTCGTCTGTTCATTTGACAACCGGTCATCAAGCACCTGCTGCGTCAAAGCAGTGTGATTTGCTGCAGGGACTTTGGTGGTGGCATTTCGAACCGTACTGCACAGTAAAAAGTAATTTCGTATCACCACCTAGTACGTATATGTGCAGATAAGTGAAACAAAAACATTCCTAAAACAACACTCATCCTTACCACGTGGCGCACGCTATGATATTTTCTGAGTGTCTGTTCTGATTTAATTTATTTTCAGAGTCTGGTTATGGCCCACCCACTGGGTTACAGTCACACCATTGTCTGGAAAACACTGGGCCACAGCATAGGGCAGTTTAGGAGGGGGGCAAGAAACAAGAAGTGAGGCAGGGAGGGCAGATTACGGAGACCTCTGTGCCACCGGGAGCCTTGAAGTGGATCGTACGTCCCTGGTGGAGGACCTTACAAATAGGTTTGAAACCCCGCACAGAATAGCAGACAGTCTCGGAAGGATGTCTCTGGAGAGGCAGCAGTAAGCTCGGTTCCTGGAAGCCTGGGCTCTGCAGGCAGACTTCCTGGTTGACGCGTGAAACTCGGGCTAGTTAGCTGGTGTCTCTGTGCCCAGCATCCTTATCAGTAGAGCAGGTGCTGATCATGCTTGCTTCCTAGGGTGTCATGAAGATTAAATGATGTCATGTATGTAACTTGCTTGGAACAGTGGCTGGCACATAAGTATAATTGCTGCATTTGTGGTTTTTCTTATTCTGTTCTGAATTAATCAGTAACACATGTGACATTCAAATACTGTCCTTTTTTTGTAAGATCAACTAGTCAGCATTTGTTGGATGCAACAGTGGAGCTACAAAGAATGGTCTTGGTTGTCAGGAAACTTAGAGCCTAACTGGAGGTAGAAAATACAAAATAATGACAGTACAAGAGAGTACAAAGACCTGCTCAATAATAAAGATAATAATTGCTATAGAGTTTCAAAAAATTTAAATCAACATTCTTTTGAACTTGGTTGATATTGGTAGGTAAATAGATGAACTAAGAAGGCCAGAAGTAAAAACACGTCTTTCAGCTTCTTCTTGTGCTGTTCTTTCCTTAGCACTTGGGTCCTGCTTCCTTGGAGGGGATACAGGAGAGGACGGGGGTCAGTGTCCTCTGTCCTACAGCTTCGTCCTTGTCAGCTTTTCCTTTCATGTGGCGTTGGCGGGAACTAGTCGGTATTATCCTGAGTTACCCCAGAATGGAAGGGGATTTTTATCATTTTGGGTGTGGGATGCTTTTTGACCTTTAGCCTACTAGTATCAAAAATGTTTCTCCTTCTGATTAAAGGAATTTACCCCTTATAGAAAAGAAAAAGTAAAAAGGTAAGTTTTAATACCTAAAAGAGCGCATAAACCGAAGAGATTGTCTTGGCTGGGGCGGCATGATTTAGCGGACGTGACCCGGAGCCAGGTGGGGCAGATGCAGTCAGGAGGGACCAGCCACCACACTGTCATCCCCAGAGGGGACTCCGCAGCACTGTTATCTGTGGACGTAGACTCAGCCCCCAGTAGTCTGTCGGGTCCGTCCACACGCCCAGGGAGGGCGGACCAAAGCCGGGAGCCGCGTGAAGGAGAATGCTCAGAAGTGTGGCCCGTCGGCCCGGGCGTGGCCAACAGATGGAAGCAGTGAGGTCACAGGGGTGCCAGAACTCTCTGAGGGGCCCCTTGCTGGCATCACTGGCCTGGTCGGGTAAACACGTCTTCACTTCCTTCCGGGTGTTTCTTCTCCCGCACGCTGGTTGTGAGCACGGTCACTGGGGAGCAGCGCTTTCCCCACCCTCGTCTCCATGGATACATCTCATCCGTGTCCCTCCCCGAAGTCCACCCGTCTGCACTGCATGTAGGTGATTCCCACACCCCAGTGCATTCAGGGAGGTGCAGCCACCGCTGGTTGTTCAAGGAATGCTTTTCTAGCTTGTCAGTTAACAGGGCTCCCTGACTCTGTCGTGGCCACTCTGTAGCCACTGCAGAGTCCTCCTTGTCGTGTAAGGCCGTGAGCAAACTTCCAGCCCACAAAGAGGAGTGTGCCTATCCCTTCCTAATAGTTGTGATGGAAAGACAGAAAGGTTTAAGCCATTGTTAAATGGGGAGGTTTGGGGATGTTTCTATTTAATCAGTTACGCCTGGTGTCTCTGATAGTCAAGAGACGACTGTTCCCGTATTTCTTAGAAGGGGCAGCTATGTTTTCCTTCAGTATAAAAAAACGATTTTTCCCTCTAAGGCTGACTGCAGCCCGGCGTCTGCTCCAGCCCTGCCCTTCCCGCCCTGTTCACACTCGCAGGCGAGCGTCTGCACCCACTTCTGTGGGTCTCTGCCTGGACCTGGGAATTGGCAGCTGATTTTGATAGGTGTTTTGTCTGCTGCCAACAGAAACTCAGGACTCTGGGCACACAGGCCCATCTCTTACTGGTTCTGAACTCCCAGGTGCTCTGGCCCCCGGCTGCATGACATGCTCTGGCATCTTTTCCTGTTGAGGTCCACATACAACAGGATTGTGCATTCAAAATGACGCTGCATGCGTCAGCTGCTTCTGAATTTGTGAGTAAGAGTAAAAGGCGATGTTTCCTCTGGTGGTCAAACCAAAACCTCCAGCTCCCTTCTCTTTCTGGTCTTTGCCTCCCTGAATGCTCAGCATCCCATTGTAGGTCCCGTGTTATAACGTACTTAACACGCTGCTGCACGTTCACCCGTCTTTAAGGAGAGAAGTTTGATGGAGAGGACACTGAGCTTCCTTTAAGATAAGGAATAAAAGCTCTTAGTTCAGGTATGGAGCTACCTGTCCCCCTTCCTCTCCTCTCTGAGAACCTCTTTCCTCAGAACGTGCGGTCTGGACTGGAACGTATCTTCTCATTCTGCCTGAAATTAACTGCACTGGTAAGTGGGTAAAGGGAACATAGTAGCTATGCATCATTAAGCAGCTAATTTAAATTATGAGATAGACATAAATCATACATATGTTTCAGCTAAAGTGTATTAACATTCATCCACAATAATATGCTGAATGTTTACTAATTCTTCTCATTTTGTGGTGTAACAAGCATAAATGTAGGATTTTGATTCATTCATTTCATTTTAGCTTGCAATACATAAGCAAAGCAAGTCATTAAAATGTGCTTTAAAAAGGAGGCTGTAACGATATAAACAAATAATTTTTATGAATAAGCTTTAATATATTTCATTTAAATATTGGGCATAATTTTTACCCATTCAGAATATTCATAACAAGACATGTAATGAATCATGTGTAAAAATCATTATTTTTTTTGTTTTAAATTTTCATCCAAGAAAGGAATGAACGGTATCATGGCCGATACAGTTCTCTGACATTTCTACCAATTTCAGTCAATTACTTTCAGCCGCCCTCAAAAAAAAAAAAAACAAAAAACAGATTTGCTTCCTCATACTTAGCACTGTCTTTTAATTGGGGGTTTGGGATTCTCCCTCCTGCTCCAGGAGGAGCAGTGAGGACAGTGGCACAGAGCTGAGGTCAGAGCTGCACGAGGTCTGAGCAGCAGCCGACTGTGACCTCGGTGCCCCTCTCTTCACTGGCTCTTCCTGTTTCCTCTGCTGCTCCCCTCGCGCTCCATGCACCCCTTCTTCCCCTCCTGGGCTGTACATCCACCCCTAGAACCCGGGGCCCAGGAGGTTGGGTCAGAAGCTGCATCCAGCTTTTTGTCAGACTTCACACAGTGGGTGGAGGGAAGGTCATTGCAGCTCAGATTTGGTGTTTAGGAACCAGCTGGCTGAGGGTTGAGCAGACTGTGCACATCCTTTCATTAAGTGGCAGCTCCCTGCATCCCTGCGAGACACACGTAAAGGCCGTGCAGCTTCGGTGACCTCAGACGTGGCACCTGAAACTCAGCGACTGAGCTCTTCTGTCTGTGGTTGTCATACGGCTTCCAGAAACTCAGGATTGTGTTGGTCACACTGGTAGAAGATGTCAAAACAATAAAAATAGTTTGCAGAAAACTTGCTCTTAGCCACTGTCTTGTCTCGAAAACTTGAACTTCAGTTGCATAGTGATACCATGTATCATGTGTCTCCAGGGACAGAGAAGAAGATAAGTATATCTTCTCTCCTGTTTGTAGTTCTCGGACTTTGAAATAGAGTCCCCAGTCTGTGAATTCTAATCACAGTTCAGGCAGAGCACTCCTTAGCTACATAGGATCCAGACGGAATGATTTGTGCACATTCAGATATTTTGATTTTTCTGTATTGTTCACATCTATATACTATTTACTTTTATTTTACGCTTTTTTTTTTACTATTTTAATAGATTTTTAAATACAAATATGTTAACACTCAGACAACTGACAAATATAACCAGTCTTCATGTTGGCTTCAGACCTTTCTGTAATGAATGGAAGTGTCCATCACTGCTCCGGCCTGTGCCACAACCTCACCCCTCCCAGAGGCAGTCACAAGTGTGCAGTTGTGTCTCCTTCCACATCGTGTTTTTACACACTCACTTCATACACACACAGAAATACAGACATTTTTATATATCTCAAGAGAGTGTTGTCTTACGTGCTTTTTAAATGTAATTCATGAGAGCATCTTTCTTCATTTTGCTTTTCCTTTTCCCACTTAACCTCATTCATATCCATCCACGTCCATAAGGATGCACAATTAGGATCTTTCCAGTTTGGGCTCTCAGGAACAATCGTGTTACAAACGTCCGTGTACATTTCTCTTTGTACACACGTTCAAGAGGTTCTCTGAGGTATTAATATAAATTAAAAGTGGTGTCGTGAGGTAGCATGACTTTTGTGTTTTCGGTTTTATAAGAAACAGCCCAATTCCTTTCCAAAGTAGCTGTATGAATTTCCACTCCCAGCAACAGTGGATCTTGTGTTTCCCGCCTTGTATATCACTAAGTACGGTCAGACTTTTACCTGGTGGGTCTGAAATTCTGCCTCTGGTCGTAGCTTACATCTTTCTGACTCCTGCCTGGCTCTCATATCCTTGGTCAGAGTGTCCTCTTCAGGGGCTCACGTGCTCCTAGTCGTGGCCTGTGTTTCTATTGGGTTATCTTTCTGCTGTGGATTTGTTGATGTTCTTTCTATAGTTTAGCCATTTAATACTTTGTTATGTATTTTGGAAATATTTTCTCACATTCTTGGAAATATTGTTTCCAACCCTGAAAAAAATTCTAATTTAAAAATACCAATGTAGGCCGGGCGCGGTGGCTCACGCCTGTAATCCTAGCACTCTGGGAGGCCGAGGCGGGAGGATCGCTCGAGGTCAAGAGTTTGAGACCAGCCTGAGCAAGAGTGAGACCCCGTCTCTACTAAAAATAGAAAGAAATTATCTGGCCAACTAAAAATATAGAAAAAATTAGCCGGGCATGGTGGCACATGCCTGTAGTCCCAGCTACTCGAGAGGCTGAGGCAGGAGGATCACTTGAACCCAGGAGTTTGAGGTTGCTGTGAGCTAGGCTGATGCCCGGGCACCAGAGTGATACTCTGTCTCAAAAAAATAAAAACAAAATAAAAATACCAATGTAACCATTTTTGTTTGAGAAGTAACACATTTTAGGAGTATCGTCTTGATGCCACATACCATCACATGAGGAATGGTAGACTGATGTAAACTGACCATCCGTATGTCACGGTCAAGCAGGTTGAGACCAGTAGAGGCATCCACACGCAGCTTTCTGACACGCTTTCCTGTCTGAGCTGCGGCGCACTGTTGCTCAGCCCAGCTTCTGGCTGTGGAGACGGCTCCGGGAGATGCAGTGTTGGAGAAAGAGTCTACGGTATAGCTGACGTGCATCTCTTTACCTGGAGCCCAAGGGAGCTCTGAGGCCCCCGCCTGGCATCCCCGTGTGCACGTGTCAAATGCACACCCTCTCCTGGTGCGCCCTCGTTCCTGAGCCACCTGCTGCTTGGCTCATGTTTAGCGGGAGTGACATGGAAACGTAGTCGGCTTAGCGTGTGTTCTCTGGGACCCCCACCCACAAAATCTTTGGCCCTGTAGACAGACAGCCCGGTAATCTCCCCACACACTCAGCTGGCCACCGTCACTGCCGTCTCAGTCCCTAGCCCTCTCTGGAGGCCTGCAGCCTTGCCCAGCACCAAAAGTATTTTTGTTTTTGTCTGTTTGTCTTAAATGTTGACAGCCTCAGAATTACTTTTCATGTTAGTGCTTTAAAATGCCTTTCCAAAATCCTGCCTGGTTTCTTTTTTGAGAACCATTCTTCATATGCCTGTAACAGCCTTCTTTAATTTTCCTTTAATTAAATTATTTTTGGTTTTGTATTTGTTACACTAGAACAGATTGTTTCTCCCACTATAGGGTTTGTATTAATGAGAGGTGCTTTGTTTTGTTTTGTAATTTTTTTATTTTAGAGATGGGGTCTCATTCTGTCACCCAGGATGGAGTGCAGTGACGTCACTATAGCTCACTGCAGCCTCAAACTCCTGGGCTCAAGCAGTCCTCCTACCTCAGCCTCTCGAGTATCTGGGACTACAGGGGTGTGCCACTGTGCCTGGCTAATTTTTTTATTTTTATTTTTTTTAGAGACGGGGATCTTGCTTTGTTGCCTGAGCTAGTCTCAAACTCCTGGCCTCAAGCGATCCTCCTGCCTCAGCCTCCCAAAGTGGCATGAGACGTGTTGACAGGAATTATATCCATGGATAATATTACTAAATCATCATTTTATTGTTTTATGAACATCTTGCATTAGTGTGGTTACAATTGATGAACCAGTATTGATACAGCGTTACTAACATTCATAGTTAACATTTGGTTTCACTCTTTGTGTTGTACATATTCACTATATTTTTATCTACAAAGAAAATGTCTGTTCCTGACATAGTTAATTTAGGACAGCTAAATTTTCCCAGACCCCCACCACCATCTTTTCAATGTTGTTTGGAATTCTCCCTCTTGTTCCAAAGAAAGACTCAGGATAACAGTGAGTAGATAAACTTACATGGTGCTTTGGATTTTTAAGGTGCTACTCTGCATTCAGTTGTTCAGTCAACTTCCCGTGCAACTGGAGAAAAAATACGCGGCCAAAGATCTTTCCATTGGAAATAAAACACATTTTGATTATTTTCAATATGTTGTGTAAGAAATGCAGTCCTTCTTCTAATACTAAGTTCATGTCTGTGCTTAGTTTAAGTTATTGGAGATATAATGATTTACTATGAGAGCGTATTTCAGAACTTAATTCATAGGGAATTTTAGTCAAACTAAAAGTGGTGGGGCAAACACTTAAATTAATTGATGCTAAATCACTCCACTCCTCCAGCCACTGTCCGCTCCTCTGTATTTGGCAGTCACGGTCTGCAGTCCTTCTCCACGCTGCCTGCAAAATCATTAGACGCACATTTTGAGTTCCCAAATTAAGTTCTGTTTTTGACCAACACATAAGCATACATGATAGCTCAGAATTAAATATTCAGCATGTTTCAAGTGTCTGATTTTATTTTCCATGACAAAATTAATTCACCTGTCAGAGCTAACACTTTCTGCTTAAGTTACTTTTCCATTCCACATTGTTTTGTGCGAGAACTCTCACGCACTTACTGCTGGATGCATCCTTTCTGCTGTGCCCATTTGGGGAAGGCCTGTTAGTTCATCTTACTGCTCTTCACTTTGCTCACCACTCCCATGAAATCTGGCATTTCCAGTCTTTTTTTTTTTTTTTTTTTAGAACAAACTATTAAAGATGTAGAAATGTTCAGTTTGGGGTTCCATTTCTACCATTAGAACACCCAAATGAAGGCCTCTTCTTAACCTGTCTTGCCCACAAAAATTTTGCAGTGAAATTCAGAATTTGCCTCCGCCAGTCACTGAGCTGGATCTGAAGTCGTCCTGGATCAGACTTGGCTCTATCAGACTTGCAGTACAGGGTCACGTGACCCAGTCCTGAGTTTGTCTTCATGCTCCGTGGCTCTGAAACTTTAGTTGAACAAATCATTTAAATAATACGTATTTAAGATACTTTTTGTTTTAGGACTGTCTCAGCACGTTTGGGTTTTTTAATTTACAAATGCAGCGTTAAAGCGGAAGGTGACTTGTTGAGCGTTGTGAGTGGGGCGCTGTGTTCTTGGCGGGACACATTCGTACATGGGCAGTGGCCCCAGCGTTGGGCAGTGAAAGGGGCACTAGAGGCACGGCTTTTGCACCGGCCGCCTGCTGAAGTCAAGGTGGAGGAGGACAGGCAGACAGGCAGAGACGGAGGTAAATACAGCGCACTAACCCCGCGGAGTGCCCGCGTAACTTGCAAATGAGTGGGACGTGCTGCGGCGCAGGGCGGAGCTTGTGCCTCACTGCAGCAGAGTGAAGCTGCTAGGGTTGGGCAGACAGCACGGCAGGTCCCTTCCCGTTCTGCGTGCAGGTGGCACCGGCTTCCGTGTCCAGCCCAGGCTGCACGCAGCACGTCTTGTGGTTTGCACAGGAAGCTCCAGAGATGACGGCTCCGCCAGCAGGGACGGCAAGGGGCGGGAGGCGGCCTGGCCGCCGCGATGAAGCTGAGCTGCTCCCTTTCCCCTGTCACTTGTCACCGCCCAGCACCGAGGCCTGGGTGATGTCTGGCGCGCTTCTCTCCTCTCTAGTGGCAGTGTGGGTCTTCAGCACAACAGGGGACTGTCTAAAATAAATTTCGTAGGAGTATTTTCATTTAATGTTTTATAAATGATTAATGAGAACACTTCTATGGTATTTATAGCAACCTAGATTTCAGCCGGTCACAAGGATACGCGGGAATACCCAGAGAAACGGATCCACTAGGAATTCTTTTCCCTTACAGATTTTGACTAGCCCCCCGCGCCCCCACTTTCTCCCTGCAGGAGAGAGGCAGGCCCTGGGGCTGCTGCGGAGCCCTGCATGTGTCACCTTGCCTGACAGCTGTCCTCTGCACCAGGGTTTCACTGAGATTCCCAGTGTAGCTTCAGAGACAGGCTGGGTTTGGCCACAGAGAGAATCAGTTTAAAGCTACTTTTATGCGCATTTATGTAAAACAAACAAAAGTGTGAATTACATTAAAGCAGCTTCTATATGTATTTTATTGAAGAGAAGGAATGGTTTCCTTGAGAACAATGACCATGTCTCTTATTTTGTATATCCAGTGCCTAGCCTTGTGCTTGGCACTTAAAACCTGCTGAATAAATGTCTGTTAAAGTAACATGTTCCACCTAGAATTAGTAGGCAGTGTTTCTTCAGCTGTTTTCTTGTTTTGATTCTGCGAACAGCATATTTTTTCTAGGCAGGGGTGTTTTTCCTTCTGATTTGACTTCCTTCATTTTTCTTTTTCGTGTGAGGCTGTGTATGTGTGTTCCTTTTGATTTTTCTTCTTTAAGATTTTGAATCTATACACGACCTTTTCAATGACTCAAGTCAACCAGGAGGAAGCCTTCCTGCTCCCGTCGCTGCTTTGTTCCGGGTATTTCTAAGACAAATACGACGAGGTGTTTGAGGAAGAGACGGGCCCAGGCTGCCAGTCGCCGTCTTCCCTTGTTTTCCTGTCTGCCCCGGAGAGTCCAGCGTCCGGATGCCGGTCAAGGAGCCCGTTAGGATCGCTGGCTGCGGCATCCATCCCCAGGCTGGGAGGGGCGCCTGGTGGATGCTGCCACAACCTTCCGGCTGACATTCTCTGCAGGGGGGCCTGTGTGGTTGCGTGTTGGCAGGTTTTGATGCATTGGGACTAGGGAACGTTTCTGTTTCCTTGGGAAACGACCGTGCACACGGAGAAGACGGGGTGAGTGGACAGTACCGTCATAGTGAGGGAACAACCGTCCTCCTGCCGCAGGGCCCGGGCAGTCGCCCTCAGGCCGGGTTTCTGTGTGGACCGCAGGGCGGGACTGTGGAGCAGGCGCCTGTCACCCGCCATGGGACGCAGGTGCCTAAAGTTCCTTGGAGACACTGTTGACTTTCAACTGTTGTGTCAGGAGCAGGGAAGGGCTCATTAATATTTTTTAAAATAATATGTTAAAAATTTTTTATTTTTTAAAAGTTTTAATTCTGAAATAATTTTGCTACATTAATATCAGTTTTATTTGCGATTTTATTCAACATGCCCCTCAAATTCAAGGAGGAAAGGGGTAAATTTTGTTCACAAAATGTCCTGCCCAGGCAGCTCCTCAGCACGTGTGAGATTTCGGAAGCACTGAGAAGGTGTGTTTCTCGCAGAAGCGCCGACCACAGTTCATCCTCCCGCTCTTGCGGCAAAGCAGAGCCCGTGGGGGGCCCGTGTTTGGCCCCCACAGCTCCCTGCTGTCCTCAACTAAAGTTCAGGCAGAATTTCTTGACTTTCCTTGCCTTACTGCCCACCCGACCCCCATAGTCTTTAAATGCCTGGATGGTTTTTTAAAGGGCAGGAAATAGCAAGGAAACAATGTATGTTAATATAATAACTAAGGAGGATGTTGTCTTATATGATGAATGATGAATACACTACATAGTACTGATTACATGTTTTAATTTGGTCCTAATGAGCTTAGATGTCCATTTTGAGACTTCTTTATAAAAATATAAATGCTACTGCCTGGTAACTTTTGGGTTAGTGAATTTTAATTTCACATCCATAAGATAATGTTTTAGACAGTGCTTCTCAGTCTTCCATATGTACACAAATCGCCCAGCACCTTGTAGAGTGCAGGTTCTGATGCAGTAGGTCTGGGTGGGCCGAGATTCTTGCATTTCTAACAAGGTCTCAGGTGGTAAAAATTGCAGATGGTCAGAGGACCACTTTGAGGGGCAAAGTTTTAGATGCAACAGGCTTTCCTGTTACTTCTGAGCTCACCTTGCATTTGTAACTCTTTTCCAAAATGTATTGATATCTTCCCTGCCAGCTTGCATATGCGGTTAATTGAAATAACTTTCTTTTAGTCTGCTTTTAGCTTTAGGCTAAAAATAAGTGTCTATTTCATTCAAAGCTATGAACTTTGAAGCTGCACATACCATATAGAAAATGTCATTTTTATAATATTCATCAAATTACAGACCACTTTTCTATGGCTACACTAAACAAACAAAACACCTGCTCTATCCAGTTGTATTCACATACAGTTCACGTACAGCGTAGTTGGTGTTGGAAACTATTGAGATTATACCTAATTAGGTCCTCAGCTCAGCCCACAAAAGCCTATTTAACCCCTAAATGTACCTGGAATAGAGTATTAATGTTACTCTTTTAGCTACAGCTGATCGCTATATTTAATAATAGTTCAAAGAAAAAATACATATTTTAAGTTCCAATTTGAGATCTAAGAACAGTCTTTCCCCACCCTATCCCTGAAAGGAATGGATCTGAGTTTATCTTTTTTATAAGGCCATCCACATATCTCAACTGTGCTTAGTAAAAACTTCATTTTCATTCCAGTACCTTGGGAATGCCACTTTTACTGTATTCTAAATTCTATATGCAGTTGAGTTTATCTTCTTTTTTTTTTAAAATTACAGAAAACTTGAGCAGAGAGTTCCATATACCCTCTTTCTTCCTCACAGTTTTATTAACATCTTGCATTATTATTAATATCCATTAGCATTTTGCAATAGTGGGGTACATTTATTACAATTGATAAGCCAGTATTGGTTCATTAATATTTATGTCCATAGTTTACGTTAGGGTTCACTCTTGGTGGTGTACATTCTGCAGGTTTTAACAAATGCGTAATGTCATGTGAGACCAGGCAGGGGCCAGGCACTGCGTCAGAGCCGGGATCTGGAAGCAGCAGGGGCTGAGCCCCGCAGGCCACCGGGGGATCTGGGCGGCACCACTGGTGTGCACACAGTTCCAGACACACACACACCCACGTGCAGGGGAGGAGACCCCATGACCATCTGTAAGCCAATGGCAGATGTGGGGTAGATGCCACACACAGAGAGAGGACAACTCCCCCCCACCCCCGCCAGGTTCTGCCTTCACTCTTCACACCTGTAATTCCAGCACTTTGGGAGGCCAAGGCAAGGAGGATCCCTTGAGGCCAGGTGTTCAAGACCTCACCTCTATAAAAATATTTTACAATTAGCTGGGCGTGGTGACACGCACCTATAATCCCAGCTACTCCAAAGGCTGAGGCAGGAGGGTTGCTTGGACCAAGGAGTTGGAGGTTACAGTGAGCTCTGGTGACACCACTGCACACCAGCCTGGGTAAGAGAGCGAGATCTTGTCTCCAAAAAAAAAAAAAAAGAATCATAGTGTCATGTGTCCATCGCAGATCGTACAGAACAGTTTCACTGCCCTAAAAATCCTCAGTGCTCCACATTGTTTGTTTGTTTGTTTGTTTGTTTTTTGAGACAGAGTCTCACTCTATTGCCCAGGCTAGAGTGGCATCATCCTAGCTCACAGCGACCTCAAACTCCTGGGCTCAAGCAATCCTTCTGCTTCAGCCTCCCGAGTAGCTGGGACTACAGGCATGCACCACCATGCCCGGCTAATCTTTTCTCTATATATTTTAAGCTGTCCATATAATTTCTTTCTGTTTTTAGTAGAGACGGGATCTTGCTCTTGCTCAGGCTGGTCTCAAACTCCTGAGCTCAATCTGCCCGCCTCGGCCTCCCAGAGTTCTAGGATTACAGGCGTGAGCCACCGCGCCCGCCCTAGTGCTCCACATATTAATCCCCCACCACCACCACCCCTGGTAACCCCTCATCATTTTACTGTCTCCATGGTTTTGCCTTTTCCAGAAGATAATATAATCGGACTCGTTCAGACTGGATTTTTTCACTTAGGAATATGCATTTGTCGTCCCACCATGTCTTTTCCTGCTTTGGTAGGACATTTCTTGTCACTGAGTAACATTCCACTGCATAGATGCACCACAGCTTGTTTATCCACTCAGCGAATGAAGAATATCTTGGTTACTTCCAGTTACTGGCAATTATGACTAAAGCTGCCATAAACGTTCTTATGCAGGTGTGTGTGTAGACATAGTTGTCAAATGCTTTGGGTGAATCCCTGCAGGGTGATGGCTGGCTCTTATGGTAAACGTATGCTTCGCTTCCTGTCAGCAGGGAATGGAAGTTCCTCTGGGTCCACATCCCCACGAGCACTTGCTGTTGTCGGTTTTTTGGGTTTTTAGCTTTCCTAACAAATGTGTAGTGATATCTCATTGTTTTAGTTTGCAGTTCCCTAAGGGCAGATTGATGTTGAGTATCTTTTCATATGCTTGTTTGTCATTTATTAATATAAACCTTCAGTGGTGAGGTGTCTGTTCATATCTGTTGCCCATTTACTAATTGGTTTGTTTGTTTTACAAATATTTTCTTCTTATCTGTGACTTCTCTCTTCATTCTCTTAATAGTATCTTTCACAGAGCTTAGGTTTTTAATTTTAATGAAGTCCAACTTAACAGTTTTTTCTCTCATGGTTTGTGATTTTGGTATCGTATCAAAAAAGTTATCACCAAACCCAGGTCCCTTAGATTTTCTTCTCTGTTCTGTTCAAAAAGGTTTATAGTTTTTACATATTACATTTAGGCCTGTTATCCATTTTGAGTTAATTTTTGTGAAAGATGTAAGGTCTGTGTCTAGATTCATTTTTTTCCGTGTGGATATCCCAGCTCCATTTGTTGGAAAAAGCTGCCCTTTCTCCATCGAGTTACCTTTGCTCCTTTGTCAAAGACCAATTGACTGTATTTGTGAGGGTCTCTTTCTCTGCCCTCTGTTCTGTTCCATTGATCTATTTGTCTGTTCTTTTGCCATTGCCATGCAGTCTTCATGACTGTGGCGTCACAGTATGTCTTGCAGTTAGGTGGTATGAGCCTTCCAGCTTTGTTATTTTCTTCAATACGGTGTTGGATATTCGGGGTCTCTTGCTCATCTATAGTACTTTACAATCGTTTTGTGGATAACCACAAAATAATTTGCTGGGATTTTGATTGGGATTGCACTGAATCTGTAGATCAAGTTGTAAACAACTGACCTCTTAGCAATCTTGAGTCTTCCTATTCATGAACATGGAATATCTTTTCATTTATTCTTTGATTTTTTTTGTTAGAGTTTTGTAGCTTTCTTCATATATATCTTGTGCATATTTTGTCAGATTTATACTTAATTATTTCATTTGTTTTGATTCTACTGTAAATGGTATTGGGGTTTTAATTTCAAGTCCCAATTGTTCATTGCTGGTATTTAGGAAGCCATTTGACTTTTCCATATTTACCCCATATCCTGCAACCTTTAATCACTTATGAGTTTAGGAGTATTTTTGTTGATCCTTTGAAATTTTCTTCACAATTATGTCATCTGTGAACAAAGACAGTTTTATTTCTTCCTTCTTGATCTATGTAGCTTTGGTTTCCTTTTCTTGTCTTACTGAAGTAGCTAGGACTGTTAGTATGATGTTCAATAGGAGTGGTGAGAAGGAACATTCTTGCTTTATTAACGATCTTAGGGGGAAGGCATCTAGTTTCTCACCATTAAGTATGTTGTTAGCTGCAGTTCTTTTGTAGGTATTATTTACCAAGTTGAAGACGTTTCCCTCTATGTCTAGTTTGCTGAGAGTTTTTATCGTGAGTGGGCGTTGGATTTTGTCAAATGCTTTTTCTGCATCTATTAATATGATTTTTGTTCTTTAGCCTGTTTGACATGATAGATTATGTTAATTGACTTTTGAATGTTGGACCAGCCTTGTATACCTGGAATAAATTCCACTTGGACATTCTTTATAATTCTTTTATTTTTATTTTTATTTTTTTTAGACAGAGTCTCACTCTGTTGCCCGCGCTAGAGTGAGTGCCGTGGCGTCAGCCTAGCTCACAGCAACCTCAAACTCCTGGGCTTAAGCGATCCTACTGCCTCAGCCTCCCGAGTAGCTGGGACTACAGGCACACGCCACCACACCTGGCTAATTTGTATTTTTTTAATTTTTTTTTTTTTTTAGAGAGATGGGGTCTCACTATATTGCCCAGGCTGGTCTCAAATTTCTGGCCTCAAGGGATCCTCCCACCTTGACCTCCCAAAGTGCTAGGATTACAGATATAAGCCACCGTACCCAGCCTCTTTTTATATATTGTTGGATTTGATTGCTAATTTTTTGTTGAATTCAATGCTATTATATTTGATTTGCTAATTTTATTGAGGATTTTTACATTTATGTTTATAAGTGGTATTGTTCTACAAGTTTTCTTGTAATGTCTTTTTCTGGTTTGGGTATTAGAGTAACGTTGGGTGTACATGGTAAATTAGTATGTGTTGCTCTGCCTCTGTTTTCTGTAGGAGATTGTAGAGAATTAGTATCATTTCTTCTGTAAATGTTTGGTAGAATTCACTACTGAAACCATCTGGAGTCTGGGGCTGGGGCTTTTTTTTGGAAAGCTTTTATTTTATCCAGGTTAGGAAGCTTGTGGACATAGAGCTGTTCGTAATAGTTCGTTATTATCCTTTTAGTGTCCATAGGATCAGTAGTAATGATCTCTCTTTCATTTCTGGTATTAGTAGTTGATGTCCTCTCTTTTCTTGGTTAGCCTAGAGAGACGTTGATCAATTGTATTCATCTTGTCAAAGAATAAGCTTTTGGTTTTGTTGCTTTTATCTATTAATTTTGTGTTTTCAGTGTCATTGATTTCTGCTCTAATTTTTGTTATTTCTTTGCTCCTGCTTACTTTGGGCTTACATTGCTTATCTGTCTCTAGTTTCCTGAAGTGAAGACTTAGATTATTGATTTTAGATCTTTTTTTCCTGATATATGCATTTAATGCTAAAAAATTCCCTCTGGGCGCTGCTGTTGCTGCATCCTACAAATTTTGATAAGTTGTACTTTTATTTTAATTTAATTCAAAGTATTTTCACATGTCCTTTTAAATGCAGAAACTTGCCCAGGTTTGTGGGCAATTGTCATGGTAAAGTGCAGATAACTCCTGCCACCTTTCATTTATACAGCTGATTTATAAATTGGGTTTGGGAACTTCCAGTGGGGTCTTGTTCTGTGCTTAGCTTGTAGAACTTGAAGGGTTCTTGGTGTATTCTCTCCCTAGAGGTAAACTCTAACTGTGTGGGAGCGATTATTGCCTGTTCTCTACTTGGTGCAGAGGGTGGAAATGACACGATGTACGTAGGACTTGCCACATAGGGCCAGTCCCACGTTTAGTCACACTGGTGGCCAAGAAACTTTTCTTTCTGGGAAACTGAAACGGCTCATGCCATAAATTCAACTCAGTCATTTATCCTCTTCAGACAGAAATTACTTAATGTCATCAAAAAAAGTCAACTTAAACATTTTAAATTCAACAATTATCTTTCTTTTCTCCAGACTTATATTCACAATAAAACTGTTTTCCGTAGTGTTACTTATTTTTGACTATCCTTTCTGGACCTTCTTATTAAAGACCATAAACATAAAGCTGCCCTCAGTGTGGTTCGCGGTGCACCCTCAGTGCTGGTTAACGAACAGCCGGACGGATGGAGGCCAGAGGTTGAGCCTCCGGCAGAAGTCACACCGCTTGTTTTCTCAGCACCTTCCAGACTGTGTTCCAGATCTGGCATTAACAGCTCAGGACTATTGTGAACAGCCCTTTGCTGAATCTGTGTGATTGCCCTCTGCTGGCGTTTCCATAGTTAGCTCATTCATGTTCAGCACAGGCTGTGTGACGGTTTGTGTGCACTTAGTATGTATCACACAGACCAGATTCTGACCCTATCACACGAGAAAGCTCCCTCGCCTGGGAGGTGACGCAGCCACATTTGGACCCTGTCGTGCGTTCTCCTCCCTCTGCCCCACAGGCTCACAGAGCCAGGGCAGCCCCGGGGAGGGACTTCTCACATCCTGCTCCCGCCTCCCGCTGGGATGTCTCAGAGACAGAATCTGGGCTCCAGGGGCCCCGCTGAGAACAGGGGGCCCATCCGCCCTCCGCAGGATGCGGCCTGAGACGCACCCCCGTTCTGCTTCCCTGCTGGTTTCCCCGGAAGCACTTCCGGAACCGTGGCTTGCTCACAGGTTCTCCCTTCAGGGTCTCTGGGGAGCCCAGCCTAAGCAGCCTTCTGCCTGAGCTTGCTGTGCGGAGGAAAGACTAAGGGTTACCTGAGCACGCTCTCTTTGATCTTACTGGAGGAGGGGCTGGCTCTACTGTTTTATTCATTTTGTGATGGTTTCTACGTTTGCAGTGTAGCTATGGGAATAGTGGTCACGTCCACCTGTCTCCTTGGGTAATTTTCTAGATATACACAGCGCTTTATAGAGAAATGCAGCGTTTATGTTATAGCTGACACCACTGAATATCTCACCAAGATGTAGAGGGATCCTGTCGTCATTTCCACTGGGACCTCTGAGGACGCCTCCGTCAGGCGTGTCAGGTGTGAACGTGTGCGCAGTCACAGCAAACAAACTTTGGTTTTGCTCCTAGGCTCTATGGTCCCCTTCTCGATGCGCATCTTACACGCGGAACTTCAGCAGTACCTGGGGAATCCACAGGAGTCGCTGGACAGACTGCACAGGGTGAAGACCGTCTGCAGCAAGGTAACGGTGGCGTTCCGTACCCCCACCCCCGCCCAGAGAATACACCTCCGTCCCCTCCCCACGAGCGTGCACTGCAGGGTCCCTACACATCCCACCCAACGACAAGTGACACCATCGCCACCTCTTCCCTCAGAGGGCCAGGTGACCCGACTCCTGCAACCATGTATTCCTTGTGTATTCCTTGCTCGTGCTGAAAGCTTTTTTAGGGGTGGTGGATGGTTTTTGGCAGAGCTTGCACCCTGAAATCCTTATTCCTCAGTATTATCAGTAGATGAAAGGCAGAAACGCTTTCTCTGTGTGGGAATCACACACGTGAACGCGTGCCCAGGCAGCCAAGCTGAGTGCTTGAGCGCGCCGGACCCCTCGTGTGTCCCGGAATTACTTGTAAGCAATAGGAACGAGGCGGTGGTCTAATTTCCCAGAGTCAAAGCAGGCGGCACTGTGCACTGGCCACAGTCACTCTTAATACTGATCCAAAGGCATGTGTGGTTGAGAATGCCTTCCCAATTGTTCTCAGCTGTGAAGTGACAATTACGTGGAAGGCACCAAACTGTGGCATCAGCAGATCAAATTACGATATTAAGTGATACTAGGAAGAAACGTGGGGTTTAGATTCATTCCTGTTTACAGGCTGTGGGCGTCACTGCCCTCTCAGATTCTTGTCTCAGATTAGGACAATACTGCCTTGCTGCCCACTCACGGGGTTCCCGTGCAGGGGAAATGAAATAGGGCATGTGCAAGTGCTTTGAAAACTATGAAAAACAAGCAGTTATTAGGAGCCAGCAGCATATTATAATTTTTGGAAAAAATAAGGTCATATTTGTTGAATTCCCCCGTTCCAGGATGGTGCTGGTGTCCGTATCCCAGCAAGGGAGCAAATGGCCTTGTTCACCTATGCGGAAGGCAGCCCTCCCTAGAGCAGACGCAGGCATCTCTGGGCACTTGCTGCCTTGGGCTTTCTGTCTGCTTCAATTTTTTTAATGCCATAACTTAAAAGATAAAAAAGAAAAGTTGACTTTTATAAATAAGTTACTTATGCTTTGATCAGTTGATGGGAAATTGTGTTACCAACTTTTTTTTACATTGTACCACTTTCTTAAATCTTAAAACAGTTAAATTTTTTATTTTCAAAAACAGGAAGCACATAAATTGATATTGAGAAATTCTAAATCAATGACTTTCTAAACTGTACACAGTTGATTTTTTCATTAACCTCAGTATCACATTGTGGGAAATTTTTATAGTGTTTGAAAGAAAACTCTGTGTCATAGGGTGATTTGAAGTTGGAAAAGACAAGTCAGCTGAAATAGTTTTGCAAATCAGTTTTCCTGGTCCTAAAGTCTTTCCTGTTTACAGTATGGAGCTCCTTAAATGCATGATGCAGTGTAACCATCAGAGGCACCACTCAGCACCAGCTGTGGGGGGAGGGGGCAGGAGACAGCAGGGGAGGGGCAGGGAGTGGGTCCGCCTAGGCCACGGCTCCAACACGGGTACTTACTCTGCCGGACAGACACGTATGTCCCCTACTGTTGCTAAGCATTTTTCAAATACTTGCTCATTGAATTCTCATAACAGCCGTATAAAGGAGGGGTGGAGGGAGGGGGTTCTTCCCAATTTACAGGTGGGGAGACTGAGGCATGAGCAGGGAGGGTGGAGCCTGCCTTAGGCCAAGCCACGTGGCTTTAGAGACCTCTTCCTTGAGCACCGCTCTGCAGTTCGGTCTGCACAGGTGAGGAAGGCCATTTGCTCCCTTGCTGGGATACGGACACCACCACCATCTTGGAACTCCACGAAACTTCCATAATAGCTGGGAAATGAGTGGGGGAATTTGACAAATATGACCTTATTTTTTCCAAAAATTGTAATATGCTGCTGGCTCCTAATAACTGCTTGTTTTTTTTATGGTTTTCAAAGCACTTGCACATGCCCTATTTCATTTACCCTGCACGGGAACGCCGTGAGGTGGGCAGCAGAGGCAATATTGCTCCTTTGAAATTCGGCCACCAAGATATTGTATTTCTTCTCCCCCAAATACAGTTTCTTCCCTGATGCCTTGTAAAGCAGCAGTTCTAAAGTTTGGTCTTATCTATCAATTTGACAGTGCCAGAAATTTTAGCAAGTCCCTACTGCATTTGCCTTTGCCAAAAATTGGGCTCCCGTAGGTGCAGGGAACTGTATACTCTCTAAGTGGGTGCGGAGAGTCCAACAGAGTGAGAAGAAATTAGTGGAGAGTGTTAGATCTTACTTCCTTCAGTGCCGTTTCCCATCAAGCCTCCTCGCTCCATGTGCCCCCCTCAGCCTGCCCTGCCCTGTGTCCCTGCCTCACGCCTCAGCCCAGGGACGACAGCGTCACACGCCCCGTCCCGCACGCGCGGGCTGCTTAGGGAAGCCCCGTCCCGCACGCGCGGGCTGCTTAGGGAAGCCCCGTCCCGCGTGCTCGGGCTGCTTAGGGAAGCCACACTGTGCAGTTTGCCTGGCTGTTCCCAGCATCAGTGGCTGAGCTGGGCCACACCCAGGCTGAGCTCTCAGGTCGTCTCGAGTCTTTAGGGGGGAGTGGAACAGGCAGGAGGCCAGTACTGGGGCTGCACGTGGTGGCCACTGGCTGGCCAGGAGCCTCCGTGTTGATCTGAGATGCTTAACTCAGGGACAATCTACAAAACTGGGATGGTCGTTTCTAGAAAGAAAGCAAGTAAGTTATTTGGTCCATATTCCCCAAGAACTCTCTGTCCTATTTGTTTTCATTGCTTGTGTGGCATCTGCTGTTGTTCTTCAAAGCAGTTTTCCAGGCAGGAGGTCAGGAACGACTGTGGAATCAAATGCTTCGGAAAGGGGTAAATGATAGAGCAAGAACCAAACAAGGGCAGTGGCAGGTTTTCATCCCGCAGTAATCATACAATTCAGGTTGCTCAGACGATTCAGGTCGCTCAGAACGTGAGTGTGCTGCCGTGTGTGCAGATGTGCTCTGAGCCCTGCTGCCTGATAATGGCCCCTCCAGCAGAAGTCAGGTCTTCTCGGGTTCAGTTCCCAGCGTGAATTTCCCACATGGAAAGGAGGCACCTTGGTGACTGCAGAGTGAGGTGCGGAGAGGGCCGAGCAGCGCGGGGGCAGATGGCAGCGCTTCACCTGCACCCAGTGGCGCCTCCTCCGTGCAGCGCCGAGATGGCGTTCAGCTCTTGGGGAGCGGCCAAGCGGAGTTGTCCCCTGTCGCTTCCATCGTGGGCGGGTCACGAGCCACAGAGTCGCACGGGTTTAAGATGCTGAAGTGGCAGAGGAGGAGGCTGGTCCTGACACGAACTGCTGAACGTGGTGTGGTGTCCACGTGGCCACCCCGCGCCACTGCCGTCGTGTGGGCAAGTGTCTGTGACATGATATGAGTTTTCACAGCCAGCCCACAGAATCACAGTTACGATCTGACCCCACCAAAATGAATAATACGTGTTGGAGCAAAGAGATACCGATGTGTGAGTGGTGTAGACGATGTGACCATTTTAATTCCCTTTTTATCTTCAAGTCTTACACAACACATGTATTAATTTTAAAATTAGTCTTTTTTCTATTGAAAAAAATTAAACAAGGTCCATGGGGCAAAGAGAAAGTGAAACGAAGCTGGTAGTGGTGCTGGTGAGGTAGAAGGATGCCGGGATAAACTTGGTGCCGGGCTCCTGGCGACCAGCGCGGGTGGGAAACAGACCCCGCGGCAGAGTTCAGCTTCCGCACGCCGGCCGCCGCTCAGGAGCCCGCTCTCCCGAACTCGGGAGACTCGACGGCGACTGGCGTCCATCCGCGCGGCGTGTGGGTGTTAGGTGTGATTAGGACGATGTTTTGCATGTTCACATGGGGCCCAGTTTTAGCAGGACGTCACTTACGATCTTTGCAAAGTGCTCCAAAGTACTGCTTTTGTCTATTGTCTTTGCGCCATTTAGTGAATCAGTAAATGTTTGGTGCAAATATAATTACATCAGTGAAGAATAAAATATACCATGACTTTAAATAAATTTTCCATGCTGCCCTGGTGTGGAAGAGTTAGTGGCCACACTGTCCACAGCAGCAGACGCCTCTGTCCCCGACCTGCTCCTCTCGCCTGCTCCGTGGGCGTCTCCACCTTGAGGTCCAAGGGAACTTTGCAGACCATTTGGGAAGAGCCAGGCAGATACAATTCTAGAAGCCGTCCGCGTAGACAGACACAGTCCAGACACAATGTGCTGCCGGTGTGGACGTGCCTACAAAGTCCCGAGGGAAATCCCTTGTCCAACAAAGGGAACTCCCTTGTTCCCTCCACCCCTGCAGCCTCCACCTCCCCAGCTCAGCCGGGCCGAGGGGCCCATGTTCAAAGAAGCGCTTGTTTAGAGCCTCAGCCCCAGCTGGAGGAGGCAAGGAGAAGGGACGTGTTTGTACACTCGGACAAAGAAAGATACTCAACAACGTCAGCATGGTCTGCATCTCTACTGATGGTTGCTAAAAAGGTAGCAGTGGGAACTTTCTTTCTAGGAAGGGTTAATATCTTTCCTAGAAAGGATTTCTGACAAATGGACATCATCAGTTTTGCTATTTTATTTGTAAACAAAGTTAGAAATGCTAGTGAGAACAGCCATGGTTGGCCTCCAGCGTGGTCAGGGCCAGCTGCTCGGTTGGTGGTGGTCAGCACGGCGACGGCAGCCTCGCCTGACCCAGAGCTTCGGTTGCTGGGGTCGTCTGCTGCTCCGGCAGCAACTATGTGGCTTGCTCAGATGGGATGGGGCAACATGAGCAGAGAGAAGACAGGAGAGACTGAATGAGGATCACTCCTGTGTCCTCAGTGCAGGCCACGTCCCTGCCCTTTGCCATGGGAGCCCGTGCTCCTAGCGCCCCAGCTGTGCTCAGAATTGGGGAGCCAGAGATGCCAAATGGGGTGGGTGTCCCTTGTCATGGGGTTTGCAAGATGATGTCGTGACCCAGCTCACGATGGGAATTCACACCTTCAGAGCCCTCTAGAGTGCATCATTGCAAACCCAAGGATGGGGACTTGGGAACGCCCAACAGTGCCACGTGGCCACTCCAACCCAACACTAAATGTGATGCCCCAGCCGTGAACCGCAAGGCCACGGAGCCAGCAGATGATCCAGCCCTGAGCATCATGATGGCGCAGAGAAAAGCAGGCTTTGATGTGGTGAAAAAGGTCCTACATTCTGCATTCTTGGCCTTGTTTTTCTTGGCACTATATATTCTCTCAATCTGTGATCTGAGTGGAAAAAGAGAGTGTATTTTCAGGGCACAAAGGCCCCAAAGGACACTGCCCCCCCACCCACCCAAGGCAGTGTTTGTGAGAGTGGCTTTGGAGCCAGGCTGACAGCCTGGAACCTTTCGGGTCTGACCCTGGCCCCCTGGCTGTGGGACCGCTGCCCAGCCCCTGCCAGCCTCACCTCCCGTCTGCAAACGCGGCACGTTACCGACCACCTGCGCTGCCGAGAGGCTTGGGTTAGTGGTACACGCAAGTGACTCTGCACCAACCTGGCACGTGGCAAGTATTTAATAGCTCTTTAAGTGCCTTGGAGCAGCTCCAAGAAACCTTTTTTCACTTTGGAAAGTGTCTTTCCTGAAAGGTCCCCTAGGAGGCTTGGTGGGGATGGGAAGGTCCTCGGCCTCCCAGAGAAATCTGAGGCCTCCAGGGCAGACTGTCTAACCGTTAGGAGGCTCTTCAGGTTCTTGAATTAGCGCTGGCTTCTCAGCTCTCCGTATACTGGAAGCCTCGTGAATAAAAACAGTTCCCCAAACCTGTCTCACCCCAAGCCCGCAACCCCTGACAGCCGCCAAGGGGACAGCCTCCTTCAGTCTGCGGTCCCCAGACCAAAGGTGTCAGATACCTACTTAGAACACCTGCTTCACCTCCTCCCCAAACAACTGCATATAATTCAGAACATGGATTCGGGTCTCTTTCAATATGAATAGGTTACAAATTGCTTTTTTAAATAGGGTTTGAGATCAAGCAGTATTGGTTATAAATGGAGTCAGGCAGCTGGGATATTCATTCAAGGCATATAATTTTCTCTTTGGGCAAAACACAACCAGGTTTTCTATTTTGAATGATGCACCTTCCCTCCCCTGCTGTGGCGGGTGTTGACAGCTGTCTGCGTCGTTCAGCAAAGCCCGTCCCCCCAGAGCTGGCCCTGGGCATTCTCCCCGCCACACTGGTCGGCCCTCCGTGCCACACAGAGCCACCGAGTCCGGCTCCGTCTCTTCCAGCCCGACAGTGTCGCCGCTGCCGTCTCCTCCTCACTCCCCCCCTTCAGTCCACGCAGCTTCTCATGACTGCAGCTGCTTCCAGAGATGAGCTCATTCCAAGATACCCAGTGAGGAACCCATTTCAAAATTTCCAAATTAAAGAAAACTAAACCTCCAAAGTGATTGAGTACATTGACCTTAATATACTGTTTCTCATGGGAAGCCTTAAAGAAAAAGTGCTGGGTAGCTTTGATTTACCTGTGTGTTAATTATCTATTGCTGCGTAACAAATGACTCCAAAACTCCGTGGCTTAAAACAGCGGTGATTTGTGGTCTCTCTGCGTCCATGGGTCTTGAGTCTGCAGCAGCTTCCAGGTGGTTCTGGCTCAGGGCATCTCTCGAGGCCGCAGTCAGGATGTCAGCAGGGCCACATCATCCGACGGCTCGGCTGGGGCTGTGGCATCGGCCCCAGGGTCTCCTTCACACGCGTGTCGAGCTCTGCTGCGTGCGGGCAGGTGGGCCTTTCCTCGGGCTGCTTGGGTGTCCTCACACCATGGCTGCTGCTCCTGCAGGGAAGTTGGGGGGAGGGAGCAAGGAGGAAGGGACAGTGCCTTTCGTGCCTGTGACCCAATCTTGGAGGTCACAGTGTCACTTCACCTGATGGACTTTGTTAGAAGAGAGTCACTAAGTGCAGCCCACATGACGGGGACGGGAATGAGGCTCTGCATTTTGAGGAGTGTTCCAGAATGTGGGGAGGTGTTTCCAACCACCGCGCCTTGGTCAGTCAGCCGGGGCCTCTCACGCTTCAGGACTCACAGGCCCCTTGTTACCCTTCAGGAGAAGAGCCAGTCCCCACCCCAGTCCCTTCCTGAGGGTCTGAGCACTGCTTGAGCCTGCAAGGTGCAGGCCTGGGTGTTTGGCCGCTGGTGCCAGGCTCCTGCTCCGGGAGGCCCCCCTCAGCTAGAGCAGCTCTGGTCGGGGCCCTGAAACTGCCTCGCAGCCAGAGCTCAGCGCAGCTCCCAGGTCTCACCCTCCTCCGAGGAGCCCACAGCTGCCGGGGACGCTCCTGGAAGTCTCAAAGATCCACTTAATGTTTGACAGTCAGTGCAGCATTGATCTCATTGCTCCCAAGTCACACACATCTAAACCTTTCACGGTTTATTACAAGGATAAGGGTGGAAGAGAAACCACAGTGAAAGCCTGAGACAGTGGAGTTTTTAGATTTCTGGTTGCTTCTCCTCTTATTTGTAATTAATCTTCATTCAGCACTTTTTAAAGTTAACAGAACACTTCAAGTGTATTCTCACTAGGGTTCCATAATTTGTAATATGGGCATATGAAAATAGGAAACTAAGGCAATAGAAATTTGGAGAAGTTAGCTTACGGTCAGCCTGACCTCGAGCCCGCCTCCTCGGATGCCGAACATCTGTGTCCTCGTTGCCGTGCCACTGTGCCCTGCAGGTAGAAAGCATGAGGGCGCCTCTGCCGGTGGGCGCGGCAGTGCCTCCTCCACAGCCGTGTTTCTGCGATTGAACAGAGCACTGTTTGTGCTTTGAAACCATCAGGCGCCCACATCTGTAAAACATGCAGTTCCCAGTAGTTTACGGCGTTCTCGAGCCCTGCGCCCACCGATGGTCAAGGCCAACAGCTCCGCAGAGCTCTGGACCCATCCAGAACCCGTCAGGGATAGCTCCCGGGTGACGCGCAGGAAGGCGTCTGCAGCACATGGCCCTTTCTGCAGACCCGGTCGCACGGGCAGTGCAGAGACGCCGTCCCTCCGCCTGGGGTCCCGTCACAGTCACTGCTGCTGATTCCCCGAGACGACGACAGAAGGTCTGGGTTCCCAGGCCTAGCTCCGCTCTTCCCTGCTCCTGCCGATGGTGTCCTCACGCTGCCCACCACCGAGCCTGCTAACCCTAGAAACCAGCCAGCACGCCGTCCCCTGCAGGGCTCCGTCCCCCTGGGCAGGTGAACTGGGCTGCATCCTCCCTTCCCTCGCCACCTTCCTGCCCCCTCTGGTCCACTCCCACGTCCTGGACGTGGGCCCAGAGCTCTGTCCTCCCCGTCTCAGCTGCCAGGGAGGGCACAGACGCACCTGGTGTGAGTGCTGGCTCCCCCTGCCTCAGTCTCCCCACCTGTGTGACAGCAGGACCCACTCCTAGGGCAGCTACAGGATCAAAGGACATTTGGGCAGCACTTGGACCAGTGCTCGGCACACGGAAGCCGCCGCCAGGTGTCTGTGTGATCACAGCGGACGCCTGGGACACCCGACTGCAGGGACCCGATGGCGCTGTGCCCCGCGCCTGCCTGCACGGCTCCTTTCTGAGCACAGCACCTGCTTTGCTTCTGCAGCTTCCACCACAGGCCGGTGAGACCTTATCTGAGGCCGTCTCTAGAGCATTAAAAGCCATTAATCTGTTGATGGGATTTTGTCTTAAAAACACGGATTTTGTATCTTTTCCATTTTTTTTAAATTGCAAATTCCCACCCTTGCGGTGCCCGTCTCTGAGCCCCGTGGCCTTTGTTGTCACACTCTGGAAGCCGGCTGTGGTGCTGGGTCTTGGGCAGAGACAGGCACCCCAGTACCTCCCTCCTTACCCCACACTGGTCACCTGCAGTCACCGCTGCCCCTCGGGGGTGTGCGTCCGTCCAGCAGCGAGCAGCATGGCGGTCAGGGGTGCCAGGTGCAGGAGGCCTCCGGGGAGAAGGGTGGCCCCACGGAGCCGACATTCTAGTGAAAGACGCAGGCAGGTCTTCACAGCGTGACTCAGGCCTACTCGGCCCAGACAGCCAGGCACTTTGGGTGCCACATTCACCTGGGTCATAACGTCCTTTTTATTTAAATTGGGTGCAGCTGAAAGAAACACCTTGGTCTTTGGGGCTTCATCCCAAATAAAGTAGAAATAGTAGCCACCTGTGCACCTAGATCCCGTGTGATGCTGTTCTGCCACCCAAGCTCAGAAACATGCTTCTCCTTTCTAGGATGAGCGGGGCTGGTGCGTCGTGCCTTTATTCTTCCGGGAAGTACAGGACTAATTGGTGTCTGATTTAGAATTGGACTCTGGTCCCTTTGTCCAGGGCAGAAGGAACCAGGGAGAAAATGACAAGCACACCACATTCGCAAACTACACACTTTCAGGCTTTTCTTGCAATTTCTGCATTTCCTAAATAATTTGAGCTTTGAGTTGAGAGTGTCTGTCACTTTCCTTTACAGAAATAACCTTTTTTAAATCAACGTACCGTTAGTGTACAAAGCCAGACAATTGTTTCTAGATAGTGACAAAAGCTACTAACTGGGCACTACTGTTTCGTTTGGTCCATTCGAGGATGCCCTTCTGAGTCACACTGGGACCTGTTAATTGGCATCATTGAATAATATGCCCTAAACATAAAAAAGAGTCACTGAGGATCAGAAAGTCGTTGCTGTGGCGTCTGTGCATCTGCACTGGGTGCCTTCTCCAGCTGCCCCGGCCTCGGGCTGAAGCAGGGCGGTGACCCAGGTCCCCGCACTCACCTTTCTCGCGCCCCTCGCCCCCAGCCAGCAAGGGCTGCAGCCGCGCAGGGTCTCCGTCTCTCACCTGCGAACCTTCCTCAGCTGTGTGGGGCATCCCAGGAGACAGGCAGGACTCCCAAGAGAAGATGCAGCCTCCTGCGTTTGCGTGGCTTTGGTGCCTGGGCGGCAGGCGCAGCTCCTGCTTCCGCCAGGGCCCGGCACCCCTGGCTGGGCAAGCCTGCCCTCTTTCCTGACCCCTCTCCTGCGGCCCCCTGCGGGACCCCACTTCTCCCGTCCGCCGGGGGCTTCGGCCTGTCAGTGCAGCCCAGGCTGAGACCACCACAGCCACGGCCGGGGTCTTCCCTCCCAGCCAGGCACCGCCACAGCGTTCCCGCCCCATCCACAGCCTCGGCGTGTGGAGCTGACCTGCAGTGTCCAGGCCAGAGGGGCAGGCCCAGACCCCACCTCAGCCGTCTACACTCCGCCTGAGCAATGCGAATTGTCTCCAGCCCAGGCAAAAGCCTTCCCGCCCCTTGTGTTGGTCTGCTCACTAAGCCTGGCCAGTGGAACCCGGGCCGCTGGAGTTTGCGGGGGCTCCTGGGGCCCCAGTGCACGGCTTCCACCTCGCTTCTTCCCGTGCACCCCTGGCCTGCGGGGACTTGATTCCATGGTAACACCAAGACTTTCTTTCCTGTTAGTTTCTGTGTTTATGATTATTCTTCAGAAGACAGAGTTGCTGAAAAATGTCATTTGACCTGGTTTAAACCCACTAGATTCTTTCCAAGGTCACAATTTGAACCGCAGGTGTGTCCTCTGAAGCATTAAGGTGACACAAGATAACCATTAAGAGGGAAAAACCCTTTCTGTCCACAGCAAATTCAGGGCTCTCGCAGGTGAGGAGATGGCCCCCGACCCGGGCCCCTCACCTGGCAGACCAGCCGGGCGTCCACAGTGGCTTCCCCACCAGGCCCTGCCCTGGCCTCCTGGGGCAGTCGTGGGTCGTTGGGGATGTGGTGATTGGCAAGGTGACCCGCTAAGTGCAAGATCTTTTCCCAAAGGCTCGTGGCTGCAATGCCACCTTCTTTCACGTAACATTTCTGTATTTTTCTCCCTGGCAAACAGTCTTCATGCTTAGGACTTCTTTTCCCTCACTCTGCCCTCAGAAAAAGTGAATTTTCTACCCAAATTACAGAAGCTTTTATTTCAGAGAAAACCAAAACACAGAAGAAGCAACCAAAAGTTACTAACCAAACAGTAAAAACCGTGGAAGTGACAGTTCCACCTAATTTATTTGGTACATTAAAAAGGCCAACAGGGCCGGGCGCGGTGGCTCACGCCTGCAATCCCAGCACTCTGGGAGGCCGAGGCGGGAGGATTGCTCGAGCTCAGAGTTCAAGACCAGCCTGAGCAAGCTCAAGACCCCATCTCTACTAAAAATAGAAAAATTAGCTGGGCGTGGTGTTTTCATGTACCTATAGTCCCAGCTACTGGGGAGGCTGAGGCAGGAGGATCCCTTGAGCCCAGGAGTTCAAGGTCGCTGTGAGACACAGTACGCCACTGCACTCTAGCCTGGGTGACAGAGTGAGACCCTGTCTCAAAAAAAAAGGAAAATGCCACAGCACCTTGCTTTGCCCTGGAGAAATACGACTGATATTTGCACAAAAGTTAATCATCATTCTCACGTGTAACATACTTGGTGCTTTTCTGCATAGACACAAACATGTCCTACGTATGATGTCTGAGATGCTTTATGAGTGTCACGAACCCCAATTCCACTGTCACCTGGGGGCAGAGTCCCCATCCACTTGCCGTCACCTCTCAATGACACTCATCAGCAATGTGTGAAACGTTCCCGTGGGAACATCCCTTGACAGACTGTTTTCATGCAGAGAAATTTGCTGTGCGAAGAATACATTATGACAGCGTCTAGGCGCAAATTCCATTTCCACGGTTTTGTCATTCTCATTTGAAATGATTGCAGATCCTGACCAATTTGGAGCATGGCTTGGCTGAGGACGGCAGCCTGAGCAACATGACCCCGGAGAACAGACAAGGTGAGCAGGCCACACACAGCCAAGCAGGTGGCCGTCAGACGGTACCCGCAGGCTTTGTTCTTCCTCTCAGAGCGTGCATGCACACGCGCACGCACACACGCGCACTCCTTTCTTGGGTAAGCCATGCACTGGTTGGCGCTGTTGAGCCTGATGTACACAGTTAGACCTGAGCCCGCTCTCGGGGAAGAAGATGCACCTTCACCACACAATCACACACACCCCAGGGGATATTCCACACTCAGGAGGGGTCTGGCCAGTGGCCGGGCACTGGGGAGGCCTCCCTGCACGGTGTGTGTGGAGCCTGGGGACGGAGGCTCGAGGGGCTGCTGCAGGAGGAGCTGGAGAGGAAGGTGGGTGCTGCGTGCAGAGGCTGGGAGGCCAGGCTGAGGATGCCTGGCTGTTTCACCCAGGGCTTGGGGGCCGACACAAGCACATTTGCACTATGGGAAGAATGTTCTAATCGCCGTGTGTGGAGGAGTGCAGCTGTGTGCAGTGCAGGTGTGTGCAGTGTACAGTGTGCAATAAAGGTGTGTGCAGTGCAGGTCCATAGAGTGTACAGTGTGTGGAGTGTACAGTGTGTGCAGTGCAGGTGTGTGCATTGTACAGTGTGTGCAGTGCACAGTGGGTACAGTGTACAGTGTGTGGAGTATAGGTGTGTAGTGTACAGTGTGTGCAGTGCAGGTGTGTGCATTGTACAGTGTGTACAGTGCACAGTGGGTGCAGCGTACAGTGTGTGGAGTATAGGTGTGCAGTGCGGGTATGTGCAGTGTGTGCAGTGCACTAGCAGAGCTGAACTACTCAGGTTTCCCCCGAGCGGCCCTGCCCCTTGTCCTCGCTCCCTGGTTCCTGGGGCGGCAGTTCCCCGGGCCTGGCTGCCCGGCCGTCTCCCCTCCACAGCGCTCCCCCTACTCTACCTGACCTCCCGAGTCCAGGGACACAGCCGTCTGCATCTCCGCAGGCCTGACACGAGGGGGGCTTCTCAGGAACTTCGAGCTGGTGGGGCCGCGCTGGCAAGCTGGGGCTTCCCTCTGCAGCCAGCTCTGAGGGGACTCAAGCCAGAAGTGGAAGAGTAGAGAACTCGCGTAGGCACCAGCGAGAGGGCCAGGCCAGGACCCGGGTCTAGCACTGCTGTCGGGGAGCGGGGAGGGGTGCACGTGGGCAGGGGAGGTGCTGGCCTGCCGGGCCCACTGCCCTGGGCCCCGTTTATGCTTAAATAGTGTGTCCTTCGTTTCAGAAACCCGCAGAACTGCCAGGTTTGGGTGTCTGTGGTGTGCGTGTGTGTGTGTGTGCATGACGTGTGTGTGTGTGTGTACAGGTGTGTGCAGTGGCTCTCGTGAAATCAGTGCAAGTGAGTCACCACGGTCTGGAGGAGAGACGCCGCCGTGCACCGGGACATCCCATTCCCAGCATTGGTGGCACCGCAGCCTCTTTACTCTCATGGGGCAGCTGTTGTGACCGGAATGAGGACACAGTTATTAGACATCAGAGAGCAATTCCTAGAAATCTAACAAAAAGTCACACAGATCATCAGATTTACGAGGAGAATAGGGGAAGATTTAGGGCTGGAAAGGAATCTGCAGAGATCATCAAAATAAATCTGCAATTGGTTGAGACAATACAAATTTTACATTCATTAAGAAAAGATGGCTCAAAATTTCACAAAAATAATGTTATAAGGGGAATACAAGCAGCTAATGTACTTTTAATTGATGAAAGGCAAACCAAGTTAAGTGTTTAATTCTAGCAATTAAGTTTTTTGTATGCTGCTCAGCCCTCCAAGAATACACATAATTTCTAGGTGACTGTCACCTCAAAATTGACGTTTGGTGCGGCAGCAGAAGGTGAGCTTCAGGAGGCAGGCGGGTCAGCGTCGGCAGA
The DNA here is from genome assembly GCA_028533085.1 of Varecia variegata. Taxonomy (NCBI): domain Eukaryota; kingdom Metazoa; phylum Chordata; class Mammalia; order Primates; family Lemuridae; genus Varecia; species Varecia variegata. Next base: position 1,417,163 of record CM052437.1, read on the forward strand.
AATAGGTTTAAAAGCAGCTCAGTCCCCCACCGGCCCTCCTGGTCATCCCAGGCATGAACAGAAGAGCCATCGCTCAGCCCTCCTGTCACCCACGGCAGCTCCGAGGGGACCTTTGCACCCCAGAGTCCACAAAGGCGGCTGGTAACTACCGGATGTGCGGGAGAGAACCGGGCCAGGCCGGGCTCAGGTCACGGTCGGCTGCTACCCGTGGCAGCAGATGCCACGCGGGCAGGGCAGCGTGAGGCCCCGTGGAAGGTGCGGGGCGCATGCCACCACCGTCCAGACAGCCAGGGAGGCTGGCTTTGACCCTGCACCCTCGTCCTGCCTGACAACTGAAAAGCGCTCTACTGTTAGTAGCGCTTTTTACCCACTCTCGTGGCTAATCCTTGCAAAGCCCCGCGAATGAGATAGGACAGGAATTAGTTCCTTCCGAAAGATTAAGGAGCCGAGGCCTTGAGAAGGTTGGTCCCTTGCCCAAGGTCACAGGTACCTGGAGCAGAGCCCCCGCTTGGGTCTCACACGCAGGTCTGGCGCTCCTCGGCGAACTGGCTTCTCCCCTTGCCCTGCAGCCGGGGCCGGGGAGGCGTGTGGCTGGACGGGGGCGCAGCCCACCAGACAGCAGCCTCCCACGGGTCAGCTTGGGGAGGCGCTGCCGCCACTCTGGGCCTTCCCAGACAAGTCACAGCTGCGGGCAGAGGGTGGTCATGTATGTCAGATTTGCTGTTTCTCCTGGGGTTCCATGGAAACATGGCTCAGGTTGGGTTCCTTGGTCTTTTGTCTGGGCTGGAGCCGAGCTGTCGCCCTCCTGGCGTTGGTTGCTGCACGGTTTGTGCAGACGGTCTCTTCCCAGAGCCCGCACCGGTGGTCCCCGTGCAGCGTCCGTCACGGAGCGGCTGGCAGCACTGAGCATCCCAGGCTGACACCGGGCGGCAACGGGAGGACTCACAGCTCACTCACAGGCTGCCCTTGCTTTGCAGCGTCCGTCCAGCTGTGGAGGTCGCGGCTGGGCCGGGTGACGTACTCCATGGCCAACTGTCTGCTCCTGATGAAGGTAGGCCCGCCAGGAGGGCGTCCTGGTCGCGGCTGGCCGGGAGGCGCGAGGGTTTAGTGCGCAGGGACACGGCCTTGGCGGGGGGTTCAGTAACAGCCCCTGGAGCCAGGTTTACTTCCATTTCTCCTGAAAGGAATTTCAACAGAGTATGGAGTTTACATTATCAACTCTAATTGTTTAAAATGGGTCTGAATCGTTTAATTAAATCATTGCTTGCCCCCGTTTTTCTCTGAATTCCATCCCGAAAAGGTGTCCTTTGTTCTCCCTGCCTTTGTGGAGGGTGTTTTCCTTTTTATCTCAATTTGATTTTATGATTGATGCTTACAGCATCTGAAGACAGGCTCTCCCACAAGACCTACTTCTTAGGACTTCACCCCAGAGCTTTCAGCCCCCTGAGGAAGCTGCTTAAAAATCAAGGCGCCACACTGAGGCTGTCAGTCAAGTGTTTTGCAGTCTGTTCTCTGCCCAGCCCTCCCCAGCCTGCTGCAGCGTTTCCGGCTCCTCTTTGTTGGAGACGCGCCGCGCCTGGCTCACCTCCCGCCCTGGGCACCGGGCTCCCTGCCGCCGAGCGTGGCGCTGCAGCTGCTGCGGGCACCGAGAGCTGCTGTCTGGAATCAATTAGCAGCAGATGCCCCAGAGCAGCGCTCTCAACATCTTCTGGGCTATTCTGAGACAGATCATAATTCCTCCCACACCCGCCCGGCGCTCAAGCTGCCCAAGGTCATCGCTGAGCTTGATTCCAGCACCACAGAGCAGCCGTGCGCCAGGTGGAGACGTGTGCTCCCAGGGCTCCGTGCTCAGCCCTGAAGTGGCAGCCCTCTTCTGGAGTGGGCCCGCAGCAGCCCTGGAGGTGGCTGTGTCCCTGGCCACCGCTCCGCAGGCTGGCTGTGGGTGTGGAGTCATAGCCGCCAGCAGCCTGGGGCCAGTCAGGAAGGGGTGCAGCCTGCACCCCAGCTCCAGAGCAGTCCCAGGGCCCAGCCCCTGCGCCTCTGCGGGTGTGTGATGCTGGCTGCACATGGGAGAGTCAAAGCGTCCTGTCCGTCCTCGGTAACAAGTGACCTGGACACACAGCCTCGCACATCTGCAAGCCTCGGCCTCCTCCTTTAGAATGAGGGCCCAGCTCTCACGTTCACACGGCTTTCCTGTCTCCTGCCACATGCCGGGTACGGAAATTACAGTTTGTAAGTTCCGTGTCTGTGCCCAGAACAGGTTCGTCCTTTGTTGCCATGTCTGAGACATCCCTGCCGTGGTCACTGTGTCCTCACCTCCTTCCATCCCCCGCCCTCTCCCCCCACCCCTGCCGCCTCCTCCCTGAGTTCTGCAGGGCTTGCCCCTCTGAGGAGAGTGAGGAGCGGCCCCCACGCGCCCCTGCCCCGGGCGCTCAGCCGACTGCGGACGGGGCAGCTTTGGCAGCAACCACAGCCCCAGAGCACCGGCCCTGTGCCAACCCTGACACCCCCACCTGGTGGCCTGAGCAATCCACAGCGGCCCACCTGAAAGCCACTGGCTTGCCAGAACATTCTTATGCAAAGAAACGAAAAACAAATTATAAATTCACAGGACTGATGTCTCGTAATCGTGGGGCTAAAACTCCTCAGGGAGGAAAGTTACCTGTTCCACTCACAAGTTTTTATTTGCTTTCTTAAGACACATTAATAGAAAATTATGGAATAAAAATACTTTTCTTTGTTGTAGTAATAACAGCAGCAGGCACCAAATGTAAGTCTTCTACCCATATTGTTGGGACTCAGTACTGAACATACTATTGCATTTCAAAAATACTTTTACAATGGATGTAATTTAATATGAAAGTTTAGCTTAATCTTTCATTTTCATGAGTTTAAAAAAGGAGTGAAAAAATTTTGCAATTAAGGCTGATTGAAGCATGTGCATTCTGGTGCCATCTAGTGACCATGCCTGGTATTGCAGGAGTGCGTGGTCTCACTATATGGGGGTGTCGTGTTAATTAAATTATGGACTAACAATGAGTTATTTAATCAGCCATTTAATTATTTTGAATAACATTATTATTACAGTGAAATAAATATTAATTTAACTTTTTAATGATGAGAAATTTATTCATATGTTCAGCCCAGAATATCTGCATAATATACTGTAAGGCATGGTCGAGTGTATTACAAAGCTTTAAAAATTTCACCTTTCCCACTTTTTAAGTGTTGCTTCCTCTCCTTAGGCCTTAAGGTGCCCACACTGGCAGACCACCTAGGTGCACATGCCTCTTGCCTCAGGTGCCCCCCAAGGGGCATTTCCCTCCTGGGGTCCCCACTCCGCACTCTGCATCACCACCTGCTGTGGCGTCTCACCTCGTTGAAAGCAGCATGCAACTGCATGAACCTCTTTTCTTCTTGCTTAAATTGCACTGCAGCAGGCCTGTCCGGTTGCAGAATGGTTGTAAATCTAGTTTCACAGCCACTGAACAAGCGTGGCTGCTGAAAGAAAAGGGTGAAGATTGAGCTAAAGCAGGTTTGTCCCTGGAAGCGAGTCATTCGTGTCCTTTTCAAAGTCAAATTCGTATAATCCGCAGAGTAGATTAAGCTGTCTCTGAAGAGCTGCTTTTAGCCATTTTCCCTTAAAGGGGCTGTATTTCCTCCATCTTCAGTGAATAAACAATTTCATTAAATAATAATCAACTTAAAGAAGCTCTCTGACACAATCTTAAATCCTCATCTGGTTTATTTGATGATAGGCTCCTTGAAATGTGCCAGAATTCATTCCCCCGGCTACAGCCGGCTCCTGGCCAGACGTCCTGTCTGCCCTTGCGGGACGACCTTGTGGGGTGGCTGCCCATCAGCCCAGAGTGCAGCCTTCTTGTGGGTCCCAAGCCCATGCATCTGCTCAGAAATGTGCTCCTGGGAGAACAGTGTTTTAAAATAACTTTTCCCATCAAGGATCCTTGTTTGGTTTTTTAAAACCTCTCCTTTGCTGTATCAGATCCTCTTCAGAAACCTTGATCCCTGGCCCCGGGCAGTGACAGAGTTGTTAAGGTGGTGACGCTGCCCTCGGCCTTGCCCGCTAGGAGTGGGCGCCTCCGCCCCTCCACGCTGCCACCCGGCTCTCTGGGGCCAGGAGTATCGTTAGGATGGGAGTGAGGCACAGGCATGACCCAGTGACGCCTCAGGGCTAATAACAAGAAAGCCAAAATCTGCCTTTGGTTCACTGGAAACTAAGTAGGGGGTGCGTGTTGGATGAGAGCGGGCAGTTCCCAGTGTGGTGATGCCCCCCCATCTGGAAGCGGGGCTGCTCCCCCCAAACTTTCCAGAGCAGGACCCAGCCCCAGGCGGGCAGGCCAGCTGCAGCCACAGCTGCCCCGCAGGCCCGGTCTGCACACACTCACAGGCTCGCACAGCTCGAGGCAGGAGTGACAGGCAGCAGGAAGTCATGGGAAAGGAAACCGAGGCACGTGCTGTCTGGTGCCAGAGCACCTGGCCTTGAGTGAAATTAGTTTTAACGAGCTGTGCTGGAAGGTACTAGAAGGGAGAGAGTCTTTACATTTTGTTTCTGCCCAACTGGAGTTTTACTTGTCTTTCTTTAAAACATCCCAATTAGCAAACTGGTAAATCCAGTCCCAGTTTGGAGGAAATTGAAAATGTGGAAGAATAAAAAGTAAAGGCACCTTCTGGGGTTTTACTTGGAATAAGTCAGAAGAAAACCCCACCGGGGGCCCTATTTATTGCTGACTGTGCTGTCACCCGCACGATGGCCTGGACAAATACTGAGCACAGTGCCTGCCCCAGTGGGCTTGCTCGGTGAGTGTCATGATGGTCACTGTCACGCTGCAGAGAACACCACCAGTTCAGTAGGCGCTTGAGACGGGCCGCCCACTGTGTCCCCCGCCTTTGGCAGGCCCTCTCTCTGAGACCGACTGCCTCACACCTGGAAAAGGTGACTGGTCTGCCTTTGCTACGTGCTGCCAGGAGCTTTCATCCGACTGGCAGCAGCCACACGCCCACAGCAACAGGTGGACAGCACGACAGTGGCCACCGGGCCTTGCCCTTGTCCTCCCCGAGGAGGGGCCTCGGGGCAGGCGCAGGAGACCAGGGTGACATGTGCAGGCGCAGGCCCTCGCAGAGTGCGGACGCCAAGCAGGGCAGCTGGCAGAGCCTTTTAAAAGGTCCCCATGCAGCTGTCACTAAGGCAGAGGGACGTGCCACTCCGCAGAGCTGTCTGTGGGTTGTTCACATTGAAAAGTTTGCCCTCGGTTCGTAGCACAGAGAATGTGCTACCTAACAGACACTTGGAACTTTCGGCTTATGTGGTTGGAGGACGGAGACAAGACGGACCTCACCAGTTCATTTAATCATCTGTCAGGAAACAGAGGGTTAGAGACACAGTGCAAGTGAAGTATGAATCGCTGCTCAGAAGGTGGAAGCGGGAAACAGACCCTCGGGCCCAACTTAAACGTCCGCGCCCCGTGACCCGCAGAGCCAGGCGAGCGTGGCCCCTCTGCCCACGCAGCGCAGAGCCCTGGATGCTTTTGTTGGGAGGCGCCGCTGCCCCGTCCTCTCCGCACAGACGTGTCTGCGTACTTGTGCCCCTCTAACTGGGTAAAACTGAGAGTGCTCTTTGGTCTCCCCCGCAGGACTACGTGCTGGCGGTGGAGGCGTATCACGCGGTGATCCGGTGCTGCCCGGAGCAGGAGCCGCAGCTGCTCAGCGGCATCGGCCGCATCTCCCTGCAGGTACCTGGGCCGCGGCGCACGGGAGCCCCGGCAGGCGGCGCTGTGGTGGGAGCGGAGGACTTGCCCTGGGGGTGCCTTGCTTGGGTCGGTGATTGCTTAGTTTCAATTTTGTAAATACACGAAATAGTGCGGAAAATATTCCAATCAAATGCACGTGCCCAGAGGTCTGGCTCTTGCAGTCGTCCGGTCTGAGTGTGGTTAGTCCCGGCCTCTGTGGCAGCTGCTGAACGTGGACTCACAGAGGGGGTCGCAGGAGGGGCACTGAAATGGCCCCTGCGGACAGCTCCTGTCGCAGTTGAGCAGGAATGACCACACCACACAGAATTTTATTTCAACAGTCGCTCGCTGACATTTGCGGGAAAGGACTCTAGAACCGTGTGTGCTGGGCTAAGGGAAGTCCAGACTGCACGGAGGCCTCAGTCGTTCTCTGCCAAGAACGTCGTGAAGCTAGAATGCGTTTCCCTGGAATATCTGGTGACAGGAAGGTCCCTACCTCATCTCTGTCAGTGCCCCTCGCAGGCCCAGCACAAGGCAGCCTTCGCCCCTCACCCTCATCTCCTAGGGCTTCCGAGGTGACAGGTGACATCCCAACGTGGGCAGGGAAAGCAGGAGTGAGCGAGGGACGGCTGGTGGTGGGGGGGGGAGAGCGCACCCGCTGGCCACCAGTCGGGCCCCGCGCAGGGCTGCTCACCCTCGCGGGTACGGCCCCTGCCGGGCAGGACAGCAGACTGAGTCTCCGAGGGTTAAGTGAGGGTGGGTGGGGGAAGGGCAAGCCGACAAGGTGGCCTCATCTGCGTCCTTCCTGGGCCGTGTGGGGGCCCCGTCACGGAGCCTAACAGAACGGTCTGCGCTAGAGGCCAGGATCGTGCGCTCAGAGCCGACCAGCCTCGGCGCCCTCCCTCTGTGTGACGGGCAAGACCCCAAGCCGTGAGCGTCATTTCCTGGTCTGTACTCGGGGACCCTTGTAGAAACCCTTGTCACCCACAGAAGTCACAGCGCGTGACTGGGATTTTTAGCTGACTGTAAATTTAATGTAATCTAGCAACCTACTGCGGCTGTTAAAATAGCGGTGCTGTCTTTGGATGTGTTTAAGATCATCTGATGCCCGTACTGCAGGGAAAACTCATTTCCACCATCCTCTTCATCAGGCAGCTCACAGCTTCAGCACATAGGACGTTCCGTGTTGGGAACACGTTAAAATGGCCATTGACTATCTGTACGGGCTTCCGTGCAACCGAGATGGTGAAGAGCCCAGCAGCTGGGGCAGACAGGAGAGGCCAAGGGCCTGGGATGGAGCTCCCTCCCGCGGCCGGGGTGAGGGGAGCAGCGGAGTGAGACGGGGCGTCCGTGGGAGCAGACCACCGCGGTCTCCTCGGCTGAGCCAGACGGCTGCCTCCTGCCCGGGCAGAGCCCCGGGGCTTGGGCAGCTCGGGGGGCAGCTCCCTTCCACGTGGCAATTCGGGGATCCAGACGGCTCCCTCTTGCAGCCCCACAGTCTGGAACCGGCGGCTGTGGAGGGGAGGAGAAAGCCCACCCCAGCCCCCGCCAGACCCACGTGGAGCTCGTCTCCACTCGCCTTAGGATCTGTTGCTGCACAGGACAGACCGATAGGTTGAAGCCCGAGGGGCGGAGTTCCCCAGACTTCCGCGTTCACAAGTGAAATTGGTCTCTGGGTCTGCGTGTGCACATGGGCAACATCTCAAACGCATACGGTGGGATTTCTGTCTTCATAAAAGTAGGAAGTGTTCCTTCTTCTCTCTGTTCCGTGGAATATTTTGAATAATTATCTATTCCTGAAGGTGTGAATAATTCACCTAAGAACGGCCTATGCTGAGCTCTAGGGGTGACACTGAGCATTTTTCATAATTTATTGTTGTTACTAATCTGCCTCAGTGTTGTTCTGTGCCTGTGGTTTCCTCTTTCTGTTTCTGGGAACAATTTTGGTAATTTAGAGTTTTCTAGAAAATCACCTATTTGGTTCTATTTTCACATGTCTTTGCATAAAGTAAAATATAGTCCTCTTTTGTCATGATTCCCATTTCCTTTCTACCAGGGGTGGTTCCCCTTTTGCATTTCTAATTATGTTTGTTTATGCTTTCTTTTTCTTGGTTGGTTTTGATACCTGTTGTTTGTTGTTTTTTAAATAACTACTGTTTTATTGATTTATTTTCTAGACATTCTGTAAAACTTATAATTGCCTTTTTATATTGCTTAATTCTTTTCAGCTGCTTCTAACTCTTAGTAATCGGTGGGATTTTAAATCCCAATTACATCTTAATAATTATGAACATGTAAACTTGCTTTCAAATCATCAGACAATCCGTGGGTGGCAAAGAATATACCAAGATTTCTCTGTTACCTTCCCCCAAAATTGTTTCTGCTGACCTGTGTTGACCTGGGAGGCCTCGTGGTGCAGGGGTCAGTGTGGTCTGGGAGTTGGGCAGACCTGGGTTTTGGGCCCCAGGTGTTAGGTGTTTGCCGTGTGACCTCCAAAACTTGCCCAACCCTTGAGAACCTCATTCTCTTCGTCTAGAAAACGAAGGTAGCAATCACATCTGCGTCACAGGTTGTCATAGAGTCAGATGAGCTGTGTTTGAAGCACTCAGCACAGTCCCCAGTGCCTATTAAAACTTGATTATTATTAAATCTTGATTATTAGCTATTATAATCTCCAGGTGAATACGAAACATTGCCCTGTTAAACAGGATTTTAATCAACATGAACACATTGCAGGAAATTCAGGTGTTCAAGCTGAGGGCCGTGCTGTTGGGCCCACACTGGCTCCGGTTTCTTTTCAGTCAGTTCCTAAGTGAGAAGTGTAGGCGACTGCAGGCTGCCTCAGACCGCGTGGCAGGAGGGACGCGACGGATAAACGCCATTCTGCTTTCTCTTTGTGGGTGTTTTCTCGTGTGTTTCATTTCGTTTTGTTTTTCTTCTTCCTCATGTGGTGTTTCCTTTTGTGGGATGACGTCGTCGTTACAGCCTTGCCGGGTCCATTGCCCGCCACTCACGGGGAGGCCGGCAGGGTGACACGGAGCTGGCAGGGTGACGGCCGAGAAGGGGTTTAGTATCACTGGCGCCATGTGAGGAGATAGGAGGAGGTTCTCAAATCCGTCTCCCCAAGACTTGGGGGGAAAGGGTTTTTAATGATACTAATAGTTTGTCGGGCAAAGGGCTGGGAATCGGATCTGCCGATTGGCTGGGATGGACTCACGGGTCGGGAAGCAGAAATCGTCTGCTCGTGCTGAGTCTGTTCCCAGGTCGCAAGACCAGCTGTGTTGGCTCCTTGGGCCACTGGTCTGGCTGGGCTAACTGGTCCACCGGAGTGCAGGGCCCAGAAGACATCTCAGAGGCCAGCCTTAGGTGTCACCAGGGTGATGCCATCTATGGCAGCAATGAAGAAAGCTAAGAACCTTCATGACCATCAGCTCTGCGACTCCTGAGTAGTGAGCAGGTGTAGGAAGCCAGCTGAGGGACGATGGCCGCAGATACACACCTCTCTGTGCATTGTAACTGTGCACACACCTCTGCACAGTTCGGGCCCTGCGACTGTTCCCACCTTACGGCTTTTTATTAGTTTTATAAAGGGCAGTTTCAATGTCAGCTGTGAAGGGTCTGAGGGTTTATCCTACTTGTAAGCTATGAAGTTAGCTGCCATTGTCATGAATGCGGCAAAAGATGTGAGATTCCTGGGTCAGAGACAAAGGATATTTATCACAGCAACAGCAGTGTAGCCAGACTGTCATTGTTTTCACCAAACACTGAGCCCCAGTTTCCTTGGGGTACTTCCAGAATACTCGTGATGGGTTCTGTCACTGGAGAGTGGCTCTGAGCTTGGAAAACCTAAATCCTTGGTACTGGCCAATAAGCACGTCTGCCCTTTGCCCCCGAGGGCTGCGCTCCAGCCTCCCACGCTGTGCTCTGCGCAAGCAGCCGTGCAGGACACGCAGACGCACGATTCCCAGGGAGAACCGTCCCCCGGCCAGCCCTGTGAGCACCTAGCAGACCTGCTGGAGACTGGCAGGTGCTCGCCACGAAGAGCGTGAAGGAAGTGAATCCGCACTACCCAGTCACTGCCGCCCGAGCTCCCCCGCACGTGCGTGTGAGCAGCACACGTGCCCTGGTGTGTGGTGTGACAAAGGACATTGTGACGCAGAGCTGGGCCCTGGAACGCGAAGGCCTTGTGTGCGAAGCTTTTGACATAGGTTTTTTCCTTTATTTTTTATATATTTTTCATTGTAAGCCTTAGATCATGTATTTCCTTCCCTGTGCTTCTGACGACAAAGGAAAACCTGAACCCGCCTTTTAACAGCCACAGCCACGCTCCTGCAGGGACGGCAGCAGGAGACGGGATCCTCTCGCACCCTGGGCCGCTGGGCCGCCAGCCCTGTCGGCTTAGTGTGATTCAGGGAGCCGGAGGTTTTTTTACACGTGCGATAAGAGTGGGGTTATGGTTTTGTTATAGTAGAATTCTGTATCACTTGGTCAAAATATTACTTTGAAATTTGCAAATTTGATGGCAACTACCATTTTACTAGGCACAAATAACCAATAAGACTGACTTGAGGCCTGCCCATAGTCTACCAAAATTTTAAAAGTTTTTTTATTATTTTACTATCATTCATTTTATTTTTATTTTACTTAATGCTATGCCAGAATTCATTTCAAAGAGTACAAGTTACTAAGCTGTAAGACTTTTAAAGAAGGCATGTATGTTAACAACTCAATTTCTGACATATAGAACGTTGGCATTCCACTGTATCTTAAATGTCTCTTGCCTTTTTACAAAAAGTAATGATTACTGATTACTAATGATTAAAATGGACGTATTCTCCTGCCTGGCACATGAGTGTCTTCATATTATAATGTGATATTAGGAAACTGTATATGTGGGTGTAGACTTACATTTAATTTGTCAAATAAACTGACTAAATAATTTTGTCAAAGCAGATTGGAGACATAAAAACAGCTGAAAAGTATTTTCAAGAAGTTGAGAAAGTGACACAGAAATTGGATGGACCGCAGGGTAAAATAATGGTTTTAATGAACAGGTAAATATTTTAAAACTAAATATATGTTTTATCAAATTTCCCCAAAGAGTTTAAGTTCTACTTATTGATCTGGAGAAAATGTCCCTCTTTGTGCCTCTTCCTGTCCTGTCTCTCAGAATTGAGAGGCCCAAGAAGTCCATGGGTATTTTCTTGAATTACAGTGTTGCTCTTACTCATAAAAACTGATTTTTTCCCGTGTTCTTCAAAGTACTGCGTGTATTGCCCCCACCGTCAACGTAGACGTGTAAATGCCTCTCGTGTACCAGCCGTTTGGGACGCGTGTGTTTTGTTGTTCCGTGATTGGCTTCTCTGAGTAAGACAGCGTGTGACAAAGGGCAGCTTTGTGTGCGTGTGTCTGTCAAGAGGAAGCCTCGTGCAGGATGAAGCTCACACGCAAGATGGGCGGGTGAGAATGGCAGGCAGGAATTTTAGGTGACGTTTCTTTGCCCACGTTAATACAAACCAGAGTGGTGTTCATTTGCGGGCCAGAGCGCGCCAGGGCCCGTGTCTGCAGCACAGGGCGGCCACGCTGGGAGCCACCGCCCAGGCAGACGTCACGTGTGCTGTGTGGCTGGTTTTGCCGTGTGCACCAGCACCTGACCCCCGTGACTGCTTGCGTGTTGCGTGTGTTACAGAGCCTTCCTCCACCTCGGGCAGAACAACTTCGCAGAAGCCCACAGATTCTTCACCGAGATCCTGAGGCTGGAGCCCACGAACGCAGTGGTAAGATCCAAGCAGACGTGCGTTCAGTGACCACAGCGCCTTCCGCCTTCTGCATCTCGCGGGCGCTGGAGACGTACACTGAGCGAATCTGGAGCGGCACCACGGCCTCTCCGCGGTCCACGGGCTTCAGGCGGCTGCCGTGCCTGCTGGGGAGGTGACCCGGCAGGGGGGACGGGCGTCTGCTGAGCCTGTGTGACCCTGCCTGTGCCCTCTCCTAGGCCAACAACAACGCCGCCGTGTGCCTGCTGTACCTGGGCAAGCTCAAGGACTCCCTGCGCCAGCTGGAGGCCTTGGTCCAGCGGGACCCCGGGCACTACCTGCACGAGAGTGTGCTCTTCAACCTGACCACCATGTACGAGCTGGAGTCCTCGCGCAGCATGCAGAAGAAGCAGTGCCTGCTCGAGGCCGTGGCCAGCAGGGAGGGGGACAGCTTCAACACGCAGTGCCTCAAGCTGGCGTAGTTCACCCCCAGCCGCTGCGGCATGCCTTCCGGAACAACCCGGATCTTTGTAAACTGTGTACATAGAGCTAACGTATTCATGCAACTTTGGGGGAGTCAATAAAACATCTTTCACGGGCGTCTGGGAGCGTGTCTTCTTGATCCTGAGACACGGCCCAGGCCCAGACTGTCTGGCAGTCTGTCGTACTCCGGCCAGCTCCAACCCTGCGGCTCTGCGGCTGTTGCAAACACGACAGGATGATCACACGGTCGGAATGGGGCTGCGGGCACAGGAAGCCCCCGGCACACACTGGTCCTTGAGTTTGTTCCTGGAGACTAGCCTGGTTTGTTTATTAATTATGAGCATACTCAGAGAAAGGCTGGAAGTTGTAATACGAGCCCTTCTCGACACATGCCTGAATGTTCTAGAGGATTTATAAATAATGGAAGAGAAACCGCATGCGTAGACCACCCTCATCTTCCTCTCGATTCCTCTCCCACACCCAAAACTAAACGCACCGGTTTTATTCAGCGGATTCTTTCTCAGCCTGATGCCAAACACCTTGGCGCCCGGTGGTGGGTGAGAGAGCTGCCAGTGTGTCCCCTGGGTTCTGCACACCACGTGGGGTGACAGGACAGCCAGTGTCTCCCCTGGGCTGTGCACGCCACGCAGGGCGACAGGACGGCCAGTGTCTCCCCTGGGCTCTGCACGCCACGCAGAGTGACAGGACAGAGGCGCTCGTGTGCATGAGGAAACCAAGGAGACCATTCACTGTCCGGACAGGCAGGTGGGCCAGGAGGCGTCCTCCAGCCCAGGTGCACGGTATTTGTATATTCTTCCATGCCAGAAAGTCAGGACATTAGCTTTAATATTCACATAGTTATCCTTAAAACATTTAAAATACCTGAAAATTTCTTCAATTTATTAAAGAAGTCTGGCAAAGGTGCTTTAAATATCTAGCTTTTCTAATACATTTTTAAATATAATTAATTTTAAAGACTCTCTAGGCCGGGCGCAGTGGCTCACGCTTGTAATCCTAGCACTCTGGGAGGCTGAGGTGGGAAGATCACTTGAGCTCTGGAGTTCGAGACCAGCCTGAGCAACAGCAAGACCTTGTCTCTACTAAAAATATAAAAATTAGCCGGGCATGGTGGCGCATGCCTGTAGTCCCAGCTACTCAGGAGGCTGAGGCAGAAGGACTGCTTGAGCCCAGGAGTTTGAGGCTGCTGTGAGCTGGGCTGACGCCATGGCACTCACTCTAGCCCAGGCAACAAAGTGAGACTGTCTCAAAAAAAAAAAAAAAAAGACTATAATATAAACATCTATTGCACAAAGCTTTATTTCTGTTCATTCCTTTAATAAAGTAGAAACATACAAATATAGCATCTACTAGGCAGTCTCAACCCATTTGTGGAAATATGGCACAACTGCACATTAAATAGAAGAAAGAGACCAGACAGCCAAAAGGGCCACTGAACACCAAAGAGGTTTTAAAATCTTTCTCTTCAAAAGGAGAGAAAAATTAACCTTTAATTTTAAAAATCCCAAAAAGCTGACATCATTTAAAATCCTTCACTTTGAGAGTTTCCCTTCAAATCTGGCTGCAAGAATGAGCGACAAGTCCTTTCCTCTGCTCACACCTGGCACCGACTGCAAACAGAAAGGACACTGCCAGCGGATGACAGCACCTGTCCCCAGGTCAGTGGCTCAAAACCATCCCAGGTCAGTTTTGCATAAAAACAGATGACATTGCCCAGGCTGCCCCTGGACACAAGCCCAGCAAAACCAGTTCCACCAGCCCGGGGCTGGCCAGGGAGGAGAGGGGCCCACTCCGGAGCCGGCCTGGGGTAAGGCTCAGCTCACCGGGGTCAGGGCATCATCATTTGCCTCATTTCTCTGCAAGTTCTTAAAGATAGGAGAGGAAAGCGTTGCTATGAACGTCTGTCATGTCTGGGATGACAGTTATAACTGTAGTTTACGCTCAGTTTCCCTTTATTAAATAAATGCATCCCTGAAATCTCGGGAGCCAAGCAGAGTGAACGGTTAACCGTCACGGAGCTTGTATTACTATTCCAGCCAGGAAACTGGAACCTCCCTAGGCGGGTGACGGGCTAGCGCTATCGGACTCCTGCGCTCGGAAGCACCGCGCAGAAGGAAAGTCCCGCAGCGTGTGCCACGCCTTGCGCAGGCGCCGTGTGGGCTGCGCCGACCTTCCCCAGCGCGGCCCTGCCCCCACCCCGTGAGCAGCTGGCCACGTGCTCTTGGTTAGCCTTGGTCAGGCCTGTGGGCGCTTCATGCGCTGCTGGGACTCAGCGCCCTCCCTAGGTCCCGGCTCAGACGCCTGTGTCGTAGGTGTCCGTGCGTCCTTCAAACTCGAGAACCCGCCCGGTCCGGCTGGAGTGGGGCTGGGGGCGGCTCCTGCGCAGGCGCTGCCCGTCTTCCGCCGGACTTGAGCGGGGAGTGGCGCAGCCCGGGCGTGGCTGGCGGGAAGGACCGCACGTCCAGGTCCCGCGCTGCCCGGCGACCGCGCCTGCTCACCGCGGGGTGCCCCCCTGGGCGCATCCGCCTGCCCCGGCCTTTCTGGGCCCTCGTGCGGCAGACACACACCTGGGCCTCGGGCTCCGCCTACATCCCACGCCCAAGGCTCGCTCTGCAGCCCCCCAGGCCGCTCAGCACGCACGGGTGACAACGGGAGCTGAGGGGTGTGAGCCCTGTGGCTTTGGACCCATCCATTTCCTTCCGTCAAAACTCGGGACTTAACTAGAGCAGCTGGCAGTCATCTCGCCGGATTCTGCTTCCCTCGTGGTTCCCGTGTGGTCCCAACCCGGCCCCGCCAGTCGCCAGGGCAGCGCCGGGTCCCGAGCTGGACTTTTCCCCCGAGTGGGTCTGCTCAGCCGAACCCGGGAGCCACCCACGCTTCCCCCAGACGCAGTGTGAGATCAGTGGTTCTCAAAGTGGGGTCCCCGGACCAGCAGCTTCAGCATCTCCTGGGAACGCATCAGAAATGCAGGTTCTCAGCCCCAGCCCAGCCCACAGGTTCGGCCCCACCGGGGCCTGGGCCCAGCAGTCTGGGCTTGCACAGCTTCCAGGGCCTTCCGGTGCTCATGCAAGTGTGAGAGGCCACGTCTGAGGGCCGCAGACAAGATGCCGATTGTGCAGCAGGCCTTGGAGCCCAGGGGGCTTGCGTCAGCCTCCTACCACTGCCAAGCCTCTCCCACATCCCCTCGAAGGCCACGCCCCCAGCTGCTGTCTTCTCTGCCTGCAACCTCCCCCATGCATCTTTCCAGTCCAATATCACCCCCCAAAGCCAGGGCTGGGCACCTCTTGCCCACACTGCCCTTTCCTTCTCCTTCTGGCTCTTGGGTCTGACCTTGGCACCTTCCAGGCTCCACGGCGCCTGCTGGCCGGGCAGCCCTGGCACAGCGAGCAGTCTCAGGTCGGCGCTGCCTTCAGCCTCCCCTTCAACACCCGCTCCAGGGCCCCCAGCCTCTCCGCGCCTCCCTTGCCATCCTGACACGCTGTGCTAGACTGGAGGCCAGCAGAGCAGATGTGCAGGCCCCGAGCTCGCAGGACAGTTGTTGAGGTGCCAACTTGTGTGTCTTCTCCCTGGATCTTGCTACACAGGCCCCGGACCGGATTCAGGCCACCAGGTTCCCAGGCCTGGCCCTGGGGGCAGAGGGTGGCCTCCTGCTGGTCTGGGGCACTGTGTGGTGGGACAGCCAGCGTGCCAGGGCCACAGGATGTCCTGACGACACAGACGCCCGAGCCCGGAGTTCTGGGCTTGTCCTTTGCAGGGGAAGGAGGCCCAGTGACCGCAAAACTGAATTCCCACCAATTCGGAGGCCAGAGGCTAGAGACAGATTCAATTTGACTTAAAATACGTAAAAATGGACATTTCCTGCAGTCCTGAGATTGTGGCCCAAGATTTGTGCCCACTCGAGCGGTTGGCGTTGGGCCTCTGCCGTCCCTCTCTGCCGGCGTGAGCCTCGCACGGCGGCTCAAGACCCTGCCTCCTGCCTGTTCTCTCCGGTGCTGGGCACGTTTTCAAACACACTACATACCTTCGGAATACGTGAACAAGAATGACCATCGTGCTGCGTGCGGGGCTGCTCTCCGGGCAAGGGCACTACAGCACATCCGCGCACATGTTCTTGCTACACACGCTGGAGGGATTGCTTGGTGTCCTAAGAAAGCCGAGCCGTTGTGACCCCTGGTACATGAAACCAGGATGACACGCTGTTCCTAAAGGTGTGTGTGTTAGAGTCACGGACTCCATTTCCTGTCGGTTACAGTCGCTCACGATGACGTCACTCTCCCCGCCAGGAGCCTCCTGCTGCCTTCCGCTTCTCCATCCCCCCCCCCATGTGAAGGAAAAAGCAACCAGACTAACACACTTTCGAACCCTGGCATCTCCTGCACAATTGCTGTTTCAGCATGTTCTCTGTGTTTTACCGGGGAACACAAGTACTATTCAGATAACACCGTGACAGGGGTAACTACTTTGTAACCTGCAAACGAACGCGCTGGTGGACTCAGGTGTTCCTGCCTCGGGCTGGAGCCGCCGGCACAGCCAGGACGGGGTGGGGCCTCTGCGCATCGAGACCCTTCCGGTCTTCTCGGGCCATGTGAACACCACCACGTCCACGAAGTCCTGCCCCTCAGAAGAAGTGACACGCCACCTTCTGAACACCCTCTCCCCACACACCTGTGTGTGGCGCACAGCACCGAGACAGCTCTCGCAGACTCGCCTCCACCCCGCTCGGCGGGTCCATGGTGCTCCCTTTTACAGGTGAGAAAACTGAGGCACAGGGGAGTTTAGAGAACCTGCCCAGGTCACACGGCTCTTGGAGCCACAGCACCGGCACTCACGGCCTCGTGGAACGATTCCGGCACCCGAGCCTCTGTCCGCTCCGACGCCTTCCTGCCTGCGCAGCCCACGGAGGGTCCCGTCCTGCTCTCACGCCCACGTCCACGCGGAGCCTCTGCCGGGGACCGCCGGGCCGGCTGCGGTGCCACCACGTGGCCAAGCCTCTGGCCCTGGCCTGCCGGTGTCGTCCCTGTGTCCTTGGAGGCCCCCGCGCCCTTCTGCAGGGCAGTCGATAAAGCCGGCGCCAGAGAGCCGTCAGGATCGACCCGCGGCAGCAGGCTGGAGAGTGCGGCACTGAAGCAAATCACACTGATTTCATCGATGTGTCCCTTGCCAGGCCGCTGTGTAACTCAGGTGAGATTCGACGTGGATTGTTCCCTGTTCCAGACCCACGAGCAGCGTCACACGCCAGCCGTGCTTCCTCCACTTTCACCTCGAAATCCTTAGAATGCTGGACTTTTTTGCAATTCAGTTTTCATTGTGTGACTCATGAAATTATTTGAAGTTTCTAGAAACTTTTGCATGAGATACTTTCCAAGTGAAAACAGCTTTCAGAAAAATGACTTTTTCAGAATGTAACATTCTAAATACTGACTTCTACCAAATGCCAGGCACCAGGAAACATGCAAGAAACCCTCACACTGGCAAGTTGTATCCCAAGAATAGAAAAACAAGCACCACATGTGCTCACCATCAAAGTGGTTTCACTGATCAACACCCTAGTGCACATATAGGAATAACATTAATCAGGCGTTGGGCAGATGGGAGTGGGGAGGAGGGGACGGGTGTATACGCACCTAATGGGTGCGGTGTGCACCGTCTAAGGGATGGACACGCTTGAAGCTCTGACTTGGGGTGGGGGGGCAGGGGCATATACGTAATCTAAACATTTGTACCCCCATAATAAGCTAAAATAAAAAATAAAAATAAAGTATATCAGCTGCTTTAAAAAAAATTCCTCGCTAAGCCCCTCCCACCTTGACCCCCACACTCGGCGAGGTGTTTTGCCGTCAAGTTGCATAATTCACAGCCACGCGGCACCATCAGCGCTCTCAGTCCGCCCAACAAAGGCCGCGCTCTTTGAAAACCAGCAAGCCCCGCGTGAGCAGAAGGGCTTCACTTTAGCTGTCAGAGCCGAATCAGGAAAATGAAACGTCTGAAGCTGAAAACCCGCTGTGTAATTAGGATAAAACGCCCCCTCGACAGGACTAGCTGCTCTTCACTGGGGACGAGGCGCAGTTCTGCAGGGGCTGCGGCATCCACTCCTGCCGGGGGCTCGCGGGGAGAGTCCAAGGAACCCCAGGCGCGTCCTTCACAGCCACACTGTCATCGTCAGCCTCACCTGGGCTCTCCAGAGAGCACACGGAAAGCCCATGCGCGCACACGCACACACACACACACACACACACACACACACACACGCTCGACCGACGTGAGCACACAAAGCTCCATTCACCTGGGACTGGGTTTGGTTTCCTGCGAATCAGCATATCAACGGCGCTTTGTGCCGCCCGGTGCCGACTGCAGCCGCGGTTTGCGTCTCCACTGTGAAGTTCTCACCTCCCTAAACGAAGAGCAACCCACACTCTTCTCAGGACACCCACTTCTAAGGAGGCTGAGAACCTGTCTGGCTCGTAGACACATATTAACAAACAAGTATTTCTCCAAATTCCCGGAGGAACTACCACCGGCTTTGGTGGCTGACAGGCGAGTGGGGATGTTTCGTGAACCAGGTCACAGCGGTGTTAGTGGCAAGAGGCGGCCGGCCAGCGTGGAAGCCTCTGGAACGCATCCGTGGACGACAGCAGAAACCACGCAACTACACGTGGGATTACATGTGGGCTTTGTATGTAAACAGAGCAACTAGCCCATTCTGGTAAGACCCATAATCCACTACATGTTTAGATTTTAAAGTACTGTTTTGATGCAAGAACTGAACTTAGTAGCTGTATTTTCTTAACCAAACAGTGGACGACGTGGAGCACAAGGAACCGGAATCGGGGCAGCTGCCGTGAGTCTAGCTCCGCCCTGGCTTGTGCCTCAGCCCCAGCCTGACGAGCCTCTGCTCTCCCTTCACTTCTGCAAGATGTCAGCTCAGGACTTTTTAAAATTGCGGGTTCAGGATTGTAAGTTGGCTGTGCGGACGCTGTGGCTGTTTCTCACGAGCTCACGCGACAGTCGCCGGCTGAGAAGAGGCCCCCACTGCAGCGCCTCCCAGGGCGCCGTGGACCCCCACTCGCCCGGCTCCTCCCTCTACACCCAGCGACAAGCATGAACGGACGGACGGCAGGAGGGAAACAGGAACCGGGAGGAGCCTGTTCACCTGGGAGGTGTGGGCAAAGCCAAACAGGGACGCGGACACCACAGGAACGAAGGAGTCTTGAAACGCCACATTTCCAACAGGTGAAGGAAGTGTCTTAGGGCTAGGACTTCCTCAGCATAAAATGTTTAATCTGGATCAACAAAGAGCAGGGCTGGAATTTCCTGGATGATCCGTGTCTACACCTTACAGTGAAGGACCCGCTGGCCTGGGCTCCCCGGGGTGTGGTTTTATCCCCAGCGTGATACAGCAGGAAAGAAATGGAAGTTTCTCTAAAATGCCAGCACGTTAACCAGTGTGACACCACACCTAAGTACAATAATTTGTGTTCTGATTTGTCAGTATCCCAGTCATAAATGCCACGGCAATAAACGCTATGCAGATGCCTTTAAAAAGAGGATACATTTGAAAAAATAACATGTCCAGGTGTATCTTACTCAGCCAGCAAGCACAGCCCGCTCTGAACTGACAACTTACAAACCGGGAGACTAACGCTTGGGCTCCTTGGGAAAAGCACCTGATTTAGAGCCCTAGTGAACATGGGCTTGTAGAGGATGTCTCTTCTCTGACGCTCAGCGTGAACTAGAAACCTCAGCTATTTACAGTGAAGCCTCCAGAAAGGGCAGCCCTGTATTTCCCTGGGCTCCGCTGCCTCGCTGCAGTTCTGCCTTGTTCTAGTCGACTTTCCCTCGCTCACGTGGAGTTTGCCAACCCTCGAGCTCCCTGAACCCGCCCGGTGTCTGGGATGCTGTCGGGAGGCTGCGCTGCCAGAGACAGCGGACAGGGCTTAGGGGGTAGAAGCTGCAACACAGGAAGCCAGACACAAAAGCACAGGCTGTGGCTCCGCTTGTATCAATGCCAGAAAAGGCAAAATGAACCCACTAACAGCGGCTGCTTGGGATGGGGTGGGGGGGGGACTAACAAGGGACACAGGAAACCTTTGGGGGCAATGAAACTGTTCCGTGGTTGCGCTACACTTGTCACACTGTAAAAACTCTCACAATGTCCGGGCGTGAGCGCGACTGCAGCCCCAGCTGACTCGGGAGGCTGAGGCGGGAGGATTGCTGGAGCCCAGGAGCCTGAGGCCAGCCTCGGTTGCACAGCAAGACCCTGTCTCTACTCTTAAAAATAAACATAAATAAACAAATAGCCTTAAAGCGAGTATAAATCGCACCTGGGTAAAACTGACTTTTAGGAACTGCAGACGTGAGATACTCGGGGAGGCCAAGCAACACGGCACCCAGCGTGCTCTGCGGAGTCGTCCCCGCCCAACTGCCCCTGCCCGTGAGCACAGCCCTGGTGCCAACAGCCCCAGGCAGGGGGCGAGGAGCTGCACCCCAGGGCCCACCTGGCCGGGGACGGCCCTCCGCACGCTCTGGATCCCCATGGCGAAAAGTTATATTAAGCAAAAAAAAGAAAAAGGCCATTTAAAGTGATCGTCTCTTTTTCATGTTTCATCTTTAAAAATGAACAAGTTCCATTTATAATGACGATTTAGAAATGAATCTCTAAAAAAAAAACCAGATCAGCTCGTATTTTAATTATTAAAATAGAGTAATACTTGACAGAAGAAAGCCCTGGGATATTTGTGTTATTATCATGCTACCTGTGTACATTTTAATCCTAAAATTGAGACAAAAGTTTACTTAAACATCTAAGGCTTGAGTTTCCTCTGTGTAGTGGGAAACAGACCCCCAAGACCAGTATGGAGGTGATAAAAATTCTTGGCTTTTCTATGATTATAACAAACTAGGCGTAATTGTATCTTAGAATTGTTAAGTAGAAACACCATGTACTAATTCTCGTTAAAATTTAAAAGCTTGATTTCAAAATAATGTAGAAATCTCACACCGAAGCAATGCTAACACAGACAATACACAAGTTGATTACATACATATACGATCATACAAAGACTCCAAATGGGTGATTTTAACAAACCAGGCAAAATGCCAGATGTACTTGAATATAAGGTAACTCCAAGCTGTGAGTACAAATCAAGGTGGCTCCTTATTTTGAACGAGACAGTGGCATGAGCAACTCAGAGTGTGCCCCTAACGTGAGAGCTCCTCCGCCACACCATGCCCCACCCAGGCATCATTTTGGGAGAAAAAGGTGTCTTCTATCTGGCTAGCTGTGTTACCTGCTGTGACACCTCCCTGCAAGGCCGAGACAGCACCGAGAGTGGGCATGTGAGGAGCTGCATGTTGACGTGAAATGCCCAGTGTGTCTGGGTGGACGCTTTACTAACAGGGCTACTGAACTAGTCTTGATTGAGTAAGAAGCAATGAAGGTGACTTGCTGACATTTCCAGGTTGCTTTCATATAAAAATCATTTTTATAGCTCCTTTCATAAAAAAAAAAATTCTGGTCAAATAATCTTGCAAAGGAAAGATGATCTAGCCTCATGTCTACCATACAAAAGCAAAGAGAAAACAGCTGATTTTCTGCTCAGTTATCCTGTTTAGGACCTTCACAAGGCACGCGCTAGTCCCCGGGAGCGCCGCTACGCCGTCTGTGCCAGGAATTTCAAGTACTGTGCCCGGGCTTCGAAATGGTCCGCCGCCGGCCGGTTGTACGCCGTCCACACAGGCTCTCCCACGAACAGCCGCATGGCCTTCACGTAGTTCTAGAAACCAGACAAGCACATCCAGCAGCTCATTAAACCAGGTGGCTCTGTACTTACTTATAATAATTTATTAACATAAATGACTGAATACTTCTTTCTGTTTTCATTGTGTCTGCACGGTTTCAGGTTACACTGTATCCGCTGACACTGACAGCCCTCAGGCTCAGGCAGCCAGGCTCCCGCAGCGGAAGCGGAGTGCGCAGGCTCTCCAGAATCACACCCATCGTGAACACAAGCACTGCCTCCAGCCTGCGGGGCGCTCCACTTCCCTCTCTGTCTCCCTCGGGTGCGGCTTTCTAAGCATTAGCGCTGGGGCCCTCGTGTTGCCGGCAGGCAGGAGTGGGAAATTTGCCACTGTTCATCAAGACAAAATGCACGTGCCTTTTAATCCAGTTTTCACTTTCAGGAATTTTTCCTACAGAAAAATACACTTAAGTACAAAATGACAAGCGTGTAGGTTATTTATGATGGCACTGTTTACAACAGCAAAAAACAGAGGCAATCTACATGCCCATCATCAGGGATCATCCACTCAGTGGAGTAAATCGGTGGTTAAATGAATCGGCGTGCAGCCCACAGCGGAGCACCAGGCAGCTGCACCGGGGAGAGGCTCCTGACACGGGGACAGGAAATGGTCCCCAAGCACAGCCTGCAGAAGAAAGCAAAATGCAAGCAGGTATAGTCTGCTGCCTCCTGCGTCAGGACGACAGAAAGATACTGATGCACATTCTCCTGACTATGCATAAAGTCTCTAGAACAAACTTCCAAAACATACTACTGTTACCTTCAGGGAGAGAAACGGGGGGCTGGGGAACTTTCCACTGTACACCCTTTCACAATTCTCAATTTTAAACCATGTGCATTTACTGTCTACTCCAAAATGACAACACTTAAATCTTAAGTTTAATCCAAATCACATCCAGAGAACCCAAGAACTACCTTATTTCTGTTTTTATTGACAATCCTGATGACTGCAACTACTGTTAAATTCTAAACGGAAATGTTCTCAAAACTGACACAGTAACAACCCGACAGATGCCTCACAACGTGCCCCTAGAAGTCACAGCAAAGTGCAGGTCAGACACTCTCTCAACGCAGGAGCGGGACCTCTGTCTGACCACAGCAGGCACATTAACGCGAGTGCTGCCGTCCGCCCGGAGCGAAGGTGGAGGCTGCTAACGGCTGCCATGAAATACACAGCTGTCACCTCGGGCGTCCCAGCGACGGCTCCAGGTGATCTGTCTTTGAAGCACAAAGCAGCACTCACAGGGTCTGTCACTGTCACGGCTGGCGGGACACCTCGGCCAGGGGCAGTGTCGGGAGTCTGACACCACGGCACAGGCCAGACTTGAGGACAAGCCCGGCAGCTCCTACCTTCTCATCCACCGTGAAGCGGTGGTAGATTCCCGCGGGCAGCGTTATCATGTCTCCTTTCTCCATGGAAATCCGGATCCACTTGTCCTCTGCATCTCTCACGTCGAAGTACCCACTGCCGTCCAGGATGTAGCGGATCTCATCGTCCAAGTGCAAATGCTCCTCGTAAAACATCTTAATCTAGTGCAGGAGGGGTATTTTTGTAAGTCTCCCGGAGCCCAGTCATGCAAAGTAGCCCCGGTCCCCCCAGCACTGAGCCTTCGACAACCAGAACTGAGGGGAGTGGACCTTGTCTCCATAAAAACAGAAATGACACTTGCTGAGAGTTATCATCACAGTAAGGCCAAGGGGTGGAGCTAGAAAACCTACCAATGATTTAGAAAGGGTGGAGCTAGAAAACCTACCAATGATTTAGGTTTTAGAAAACCTACCAATGATCGGGCAGGAATAGAAAGAATGAACACTCACATCGCACCGTGCGCCAGGCAACGTTCTAAATACATCACTAAGCACTCAAAACCCCATGAGGTAGGCACTCTCTGCCATCCCCATTTTACAGATATGGTAATGGTGGCACAGAGAGGCTAAGTCACTGGCCCAAACACACACAGCGAAACTGCCCCAAAGACATGTCAGCCCCGTGCTTACACCCACCCTAGTGCACTGCACACAGCTCATCCTCCACAGCATGGGCAACACAGCAAGACCCTACCTCTCAAAAAAATTTTTTTTAAAGTTTGGGAAGACACAGTGGCTCACACCTATAATCCTAGCACTCGGGGAGGCAGAGGCAGGAGGATCACTTGAGCTCAGGAGTTCGAGACCAATCTTAGCAAGAGCGAGACCCGTCTCTACAAACAATAGAAAATCTAGCTGGGCATGGTGGCATGCACCTGTAGTCCCTGCTGCTCGGGAGGCTGAGGCAGGAGGATCACTTGAGCCCAGGAGCTTGAGGTTGCTATGAGCTACGGTGACGCCACTGCACTCTAGCCGGGGTGACAGAGCGAGACTCTCAAAAAAAAAAAAAGTAGCCAGGCATGGTGGCATGTGCCTGCAGTCCTAGGTACTCAGGAGGCTGGGCCAGGAGTATCGATTGAGCCCAGGAGTTCAAGGGTAAAGTGAGCTATTACTGAGCCACTGCACTTCAGCCTGGGTGACAGAGTAACACCTTGTCTCAAAAAAAAAAAAAAAGTAAAATAAAATCTTTTATTTTCTTTATTCCTCATGGATCTAGTAGATAACTGTATATTCAAAGTAATGATAGTAACAATGTATTGGCTGATTATGACATGTGGACAGTGAAATAAATGACAGCAAAGCTCTAACGCTGCGGTCCCCAACCCCCAGGCCGTAGACAGGTACCAGTCCATAGCCTGTTGGGGACCAAACCACAGAGCTCAGTGCCCCTCACGCCCCAGTCCATGGAAAAATTGTCTTCCACGAAACCAACCAGTCCCTAGTGCCAAAAGGTTGGGGACCACTGCTCTGAGGGACAGGAGGGAGGAACTGGGGACACTCAGGCACTGGGTAAACATGTATTACAGACTCTAAGACGACCACTAAAACATTTTTTTAAATGATAAGTTAAGAGGAGAGAAAAGAGAATTATATAAAATGCTCAGTTAAAGCCAGACAAGGCAGAAAAAGAGGAGAATATTAAAAAAAAAAAAACAAAGAACAAAGAATAGAAAACAATTACAAATACAGTAGATATTAAATCAACTATATTAGTAATCCATTGAAATGTGAATGACCTAAATACACCAATTAAAAGAACAGAAATGGTCAGAACAGATTTTTTTAAAAAGCAACTATATATATTGTCTACAAGAAACCCATTTTAAATACAAAAACGGGTTTAAAGGAAAGGGATGGGGGAAGATACACCATGTTAACACTAATCCGAAGAAAGCTGGAGGAGCTGTATTAATCTCAAACAAGGAAAAGCACCAGGGACGAAGGGGACACTACGTAATGACAAAAGGGCCAATTCTCCAAGAGGACGTAACAGTCTCTACCCTGCACGCATCTGACAACAGCGCATCCAAGTATATGAGGCTAATCTCGCAACAGAACTGCATGCAGAAACAGACAAGTCCACTACTTGTTTTTTTTTAATTTATTAAGAGACAGCATCTTGCTCTGTCGCCCAGGCTGGAGTGCAGTGGTGTCATCATAGCTCACTGCAACCCCAAACTCCCGAGCCCAAACAATCCTCCTGCCCCTGCCTCCCAGGGGCTGGGATTACCGGCGTGAGCCACCAGGCCCAAGTCCGCTGTTACAGCTGGAGACTTCGACACCCCCCATCAGTAACTGACAGATCCAGCAAGCAGAAACTCAGTAAGGACACAGTTGACCCGAACAGCACCATCAACCAA
Source organism: Varecia variegata (assembly GCA_028533085.1). Classification (NCBI taxonomy): domain Eukaryota; kingdom Metazoa; phylum Chordata; class Mammalia; order Primates; family Lemuridae; genus Varecia; species Varecia variegata. The sequence continues at coordinate 1,442,692 of CM052437.1, forward strand.
CTGGTCCCGACTGACACTCACAGACCACTTCACCCAGCAACAGCACAGCACGTTCTCAAGCTCACACGAATCACTCACCAAGACAGACGACATGCTGGGCCACAGAGCAAGTCTCAGCATGCTTACAAGGACTCAAATCAGACCACGTATATTCTCTAAGTGGCATTAAATTAGAAACCAATAAAAGAAAAATCTCTAGAAAAAGATCCCCAAATAATTGGAAACTAACACATATCTTATCAAAAGAAAAAAACCCTGCATAAGCCAAAGATAAAATCAAAAAGGAAATTAGAAAGTATCTTGAACTGAATGAAAATAAAAACAGAACTATCCAGATCCGCGAGATGCCACCGAAGCAGGAGTCGGAGCAAACTGACAGCCTCCACAGCTCTCCTAAAAAAGGAGGATTCACGTCAGTGACCTCAAGAAAACAGAAAAAGAAGAGCAAAATTAAACCCAAAGTCCATATACGAAGGCAAATAACAAAGAGCAGAAACCAATGAAATAAAAATAGAAAAAGGGAGAAAATCAATAAGACCAAAATTTCTTTGAGAGAATCAATAATGTTGATAGGCCTCTGCCCACACCCAGGAGACAGGACACACATGTCCACACCTGCAAGGACAGGACAGCACCGTAGGCGTCACGGATGTCAAAAGGACAACAGGGATATTCCAAATAACCTGCCGGCAGAAAATCTGGCAACTCCTATGAAAGCACAAATGCCCTGAAGGACACAAACTACCAAAGTGCATCCAAGAAGCAGATCACAGGAATAGCCCTGTATTTCTTACAGAAATTGAATTTATAGTTAAAAACCTTCCCATGAAGAAAAGCCCAAGCCCAGATGGCTTCGCTGGTGAATGTGCAAACGTAGGGAAAAGTAACAGTCCACACACTCGACCAGACTGAGACGGAGGGCCACCTCCCAGCGTATCTGATCAAAATCAGCGAGGACAGGACCCCCTCCCCAAATACCCAGGCCTCCCGCACCTTTTCTTCGTAGTTCGGGAGCTTGTCTCTGGTTATGGTTATGATGTCCATCCACGAGTAGTTTCTCTCTCTCCGAATCTTTTCTAATTCCGGGTCATTCTCGTACTTGTCAGCGTCCAGCTACAGGAGTTAGAACAACAAAAGGAGGCCACATTAATACGAGACATGGAAACAGTCTCTTTCTAGGTCTCCAGTACGACTACGCTCCAAATGTACCACGGGTCCCCTTGTCACCCCACACTCGTCCTCCTCCACCTCCTCTCCACTTCCTTCAATGGACGTCCCAAGCTCCAAACACCAGCTACAAGTAACGTAGTTCTGTTTGATTCTACCTCCCTTCTCTGCAGCAGTCCATCCTGGGGGACTCTTTCATATTTTGAGGTGACATTTTCATTGCCTCAAGCCTGTCCAACCTGTCCACGGGTCCCTCTCTGTGTCCTGTTTCTCTGCCACCATCCTCCTTGGTGGGTCTCATCAATCCTCCATGGCAGTGGTCCCCAACCTTTCTGGCACCAGGGACCAGTGTCATGGGAGACAATTATTCCACGGACAGGGGGTGGGGTGGAGATGGTTTGGGGATGATTCTAGCACGTTACATTTATTGTGCACTTTATTCCTATTATTACATTGTAATATATAATGAAATCATTATACGACTCATCATAACACAGAATCAGTGGGAGCCCTGAGCTCGTTTTCCTGCAACTAGACGGTCCATCTGGGGGTGATGGGGGACGGTGGCTGATCTGACAGGAGGCGGAGCTCAGGCCCTGATGCGAGCGGTGGGGGGTGGGGAGCGGCTGTGAATACAGGTGAGGCTTCGCTCGCTCACCGCCCCTCCCTGCCACTCACCTCCTGCTGTGCGGCCCAGTGGTTCCTAACGGGCCCTATGGCGTATCTTTGCTCAGTTTGTTTCCCTGGGCCAAAATGTCTCATGCCCTCACAGCCTATAAATATTAATAAAACTCAAGTTCAACAGGCCGGAATGAGATGCCTTCTATGATCTGGCCCCAGTTGACTTTTCCATCTGTCCTTAGTCCCCCATTTTTAAAGAAATCTACATCTAAACCAAGTAGGGTGATTCCCTGCTCTTGCAGATGTTTGACACCTCACATTCCCACACCCTTACTCACAACAGCTTTCTGTGCCTGAAACGCCCACTCGACACTTTCATTTATTACAGGCCTTTCTGCTCCTTAAGGTTCGATTTTAATGCTGCCTTCTTCATGAAGCACTTCCCTAGAGCCCCAGAGTGAATGAATCTGAACTCTCACCTAAAACTACTGGCAATGAATTTAGCATGCCTTTTGTTTTGCAATAAAATGAACATTGTATCGCCACTACTGAACAACAAACTCCAGAATATCTCAAAGCTCTAGTTATCAATATATTATTTTCTACAAAGATGACTCCAAAAACGAGCAAATCCGCTGCATGATATGCGCAGCACTATTTGCCACGGTCGAATGTGCCTCCCCCCCTCCACCCCATTCGTATGCTGCAACTCAACACCAATGTGACTGTCTTCCGAAGGGGACCTTCAGGAGGTGATTAAGCCATGAGGGCCAAGCCCTCATTTAGGGGATCTGTGACCTTATAAAAGAGGTGCAAGGGAGTAGCTCGCCCCTTCTGCCATGTGAGGGCACAGCAAGGAAGCAGCCGTCTATGAGGAACGGGCCCTCACCAGACACGGAATCTGCCGGCACCTTGATCTCGGGCCTCTCAGCCCCTAGAACTGTAAGAAATCAATTTCTGTTGTTTACAAATTACCCAGTCTAAGGTACTTTTGTTATAGCAGCAGGAACAGACTGCGACACTATTCCAAACTAAAACCATCTTACTTCCAATTGTGTGTGTGTGTATGAGAAACAGCTGTCACTCTGCTATGTCGCTAATAACAGATAAGCAAACATACTCCCCTCTGTCCCCCCTGTTAAACACAATCTATGGGAGGCCCACTGTTCTGGACTGAGCTCCTGCACTGGGCCCAGCTGACCAGACCAAACCAACACGGAGTCACTCATGCCAAATGCCACATAGTCCAACTCAAGCTTTAAGGTAATAGGGAGATCCCCAAACAGACCAAATTTTCCTGAAAACAGGAAACTCCAGTCTACCTGAGTCAGTGTAATAAGGAAATCCCTCTGCTTTAACCCTTACCAGAAAAAGTAACCTGAACAGTTGAAGTTAACTTGATGTTAAAAAATCAGCATTTTTTCCTATTGTTCTGTTTCTTTGGGGTTTTCTGTTCTTTTCTGTGGTTGTTTCTTTGTTCCCACCCTACAAAACTTGCTGTTCTGCTACTGCCCAGTGGAGCTCTCATTTTATTTAGTAGAATAGGGGCTGCCCAGATTCATGAGTTGAGAATAAAAGCCAATTAGATCTCGGCCGGGCACGGTGGCTCACGCCTGTAATCCTAGCACTCCGGGAGGCCGAGGCGGGTGGATCGCTCTAGGTCAGGAGTTCGAGACCAGCCTGAGCAAGAGCGAGACCCCGTCTATACTAAAAAATAGAAGGAAATTATCTGGCCAACTAAAAATATATATAGAAAAAATTAGCCGGGCATGGTGGCACATGCCTGTAGTCCCAGCTACTCAGGAGGCTGAGGCAGGAGGATCGCTTGAGCCCAGGAGTTTGAGGTTGCTGTGTGCTAGGCTGACACCAAGGCACTCACTCTAGCCCGGGCAACAGAGTGAGACTGTCTCAAAAAACAAACAAAAAAAGCCAATTAGATCTTTAACTAAATTTGTTGTAATTTTGTCTTTTGACACCACCGATCCAGAATGGTTAAGAAAGCATGCATAAATATACAGGACAACAAAAACACAGAACATACAATTTCAGCCGGGCATGGTGGCTCACACCTATAATCCTAGTGCTCTGGAAGGCCAAGGCAAGAGGATTGCTTGAGGTCAGGAGTTCAAGACCAGCCTGGGCAAGAGCAAGACCCTATCTTTACTAAAAATAAAAAAAAAAATTAGCCGGGCATGGTGGTGCATGCCTGTAGTCCTAGCTACTCGGGAGGCTGAGGCAGAAGGATCGCTTGAGCCCAGGAGTTGGAGGTTGCTGTGAGCTAGGCTGACGCCACTGTACTCTAGCCTGAGCAACAGAGTAAGACTGTCTCAAAAAAAAAAAAAAAAAAAAAGTGGGATAAAATAAATAAATAATAAAATAAACCAGAAGCTACCATTTAAAATAAGTCTTACTTTACTCTTTGGCTACATTTAGAAGTCCACCTGTAATCTCATTCTTGTTCTTAAACTGTCAAATGCGCAAGGAAACTCCTGAAGTACATTAATTTGAACTCTCTGGTTTTTGGATTGTGGATAAATTAAGTTTATTATAAATCGAAACTTATTTTCCTCTCATAACTACCTTCCAGTAGTTAGGTGTTAAATCTTA
>CM052437.1:1447586-1471737 GCA_028533085.1 Varecia variegata
CAATCTCTCACCTCACATTCTCTCTCCCTAAGCCACTCCAAGGAGGCTTCGCTTTCCAGCACGCGGTCGAGACTGCTCACAAGGTGACCAAACACTACCCTAGTGCTGGATCCAATCCCCCCACTTCCGCTCTCAGCAGCAGCACGCGTGGCAGTTGCCCACGCCTTTCCTGAAACGTTTTCTTCTCCTTCTCCTTCCGTCTCCTGGCACTCCCCCTGAGCCCCCGCTGGCCCCTGCTGCTCTGAACCACCACTACATGGTGGACGGTACCGTGGTGGACTCCTTGTCCTGCTCTTAGCCACACACACCACGTGACCTTAGTCCATGACACGCTGCTGACCCCGCAGCCACGTCTCCAACCTGTACCTCATTCCAGAGCCTCAGACTTGAGGATCAGCTTGTATCGCACATAATGGCTAGTGAGTCAAACCCGACACGGCCAGCACAGAACTCCCGATCCCACACTCGCCCTAACACGCTTATCCTTTCCCATCTCGGTGAACAGCAGCACTGACCACCCAGAGGCTCAATCCAAAAATCTCAGTGTCTTCCTGTCTTCTCTCTCCCTCACCCTGGACATCCAATCCACTCTATCAAGTCACGTTGCTTCAAAACACACTGAATCCATCCACCTCTCTCCAGCCCAACTCTTTCCGCGTCGTCTCTTGCCTATGGAACTGACTACTGAAGTTGCCCGCTTCCATTTTCGCCCCAGTGCCAGCCATTCTACGCAGAGCAGCCGGAGTGAACCAGGCCGTGCCTCTTCTCTGCTCTGACCCTCCTCTCTCCAGCCTGGCCCTGACCACTGCCCCGCCCAGCTCCCTGTGCTCTGCTCTCCAGATACTCTGCCCTTCCAGGGTCTTTGAATCTCCTGCTCCTCCTTGTCTCAGGGCCTTTCCCCAAGCAGTTTTCCCACCTAAAATGCTCTTCCTTCCTTCCAAGTGCGTTTTTCCTATACATACTTCTGATTTCAGCTTAATATCCCTTCCTTAGAGAAGCCTTCTCTGACCCCTCCCTACACAACTAGGTGAAGTCTCCCCGTTAGACACTTCTATGGGGCTCATTAGAGTTTGTAATGATTTATTGGACTATGTTGCTTTGCCATAGGACTGACAACCCCATGTTTTTGGTACTTGCTGAATGAATGAATTTGTCTGTATTGCTGAGTACGACACATACCTTGAAGTCAGAGAATGTGTTTTATTAGTCTTCAGTGCCTGGTACAGAGCAGACAATTTTTCTTAAAAAGTTTTTTGAGTGAAAATTGAGCCAGGCACATGGTGTGTGCCTGTGATCCCCCACTCGGGAGACTGAGGTGGGAAGACTGCTTGACCCAGGAGATTGAGATGAGCCTGGGCAACATAGTGAGACCCTGTCTCATAAAAAAAAAAAAAAAAAAGACAGAAAATTGAAGAGATGGGATGGGAAACACTCCAAATAGTCTTCACAGCATACCGTAACTGCCCTCCTATCTCATATCTAATGCTTCTTTTGTCATTCCCTAGAAAATAGTAATAGGAACAATAATAATAATGGTGTGTGCTGGGTGGTATTTTAAAGACTTTGTGTATATTATTCCGTCAACTCCTGACCACCCTGTGAGGTTGGTGCTGCTTATTACCCCATTTTAAAGATGAGACAACTGAGGTGCAGAGAGCTTAAGCAACTTACTCACGGTCACATGGCCAGGAAGTGACAAAGCTGCGATTTGAACCCAGGGCACCTAGCCCAGCACTCTGTGTACATAACGGCTGAAATGCAGTGCAAGAAGTAGTGATACGGTTTCATTCACTTGTAGCATGCACATTCCAGTTCTCCACTCGGCTGCAGCAGCACACTCAGTGGTGTCGCCACCATTTCTTGGCCTCTGTCTTCAGTGGATAACTTTTTTCCACTGGGGAGGTGGGAGGGGAGAAGTTTAATGCCATAAAGGACATACTTCAGGCCCGGTGCGGTGGCTCACTCCTGTAATCCCAGTATTGTGGGAGGCTGAGGTGGGAGGATCGCTTGAGGCCAGGAGTTCGAGACCAGCCTGAGCAACAGAGCAAGACCTTGTCTCTACAAATAAACAGAAAAATTAGCCAGGTGTGGTGGCACGCACCCACAGTCCCAGCTTCTCAGGAGGCAGAGACAGGAGGATTGCTTGAGTCCAGGAGTTTGAGGTTGCAGTGAGCTATGATGGCACCACTGCACTCTAGCGACAGCGTGAGACCCTTTCTCAAAAAAACAAAAATGACAACAAAAACCCATACTTCAGAAAAGCAACATGTTTAAGATGCCTGAAGAGTTGTCAAGGAAACCCAGCGCTTGCTGCCAGCACGGTCCAAGCAGGCAGTCAGATGAGAACAGCACTCATGATTTCACTTGGACCTTGCTGGCCCACGGGATTCCTCCTTTGAAGGGGAATCTTTTGAACTTGAACTATGTCTTCCAAAGAATAGCCAGCAGCAGCCCAAGAGTATGTTTCCCGAACAGAATTTATCTCCCCGACACAAGACACGTGGGAAGAATCTGCTTAGATGTTTTGAAAGGCAGATGGTCTCGGTCGCTGCAGCTCGGCACAGACTGTTCTCCATCTAGGCTTCGTGAAGTGCCCCAGCCCAGGGGCCCATCAGCAAACCGCTAGGGAAACAGCAAAGCCATAGAAGACTGGGGAAACCCAAGCCACAGAAAGGTGGGACACATGAATCTTTTAGGCCCTGCAGGTCAGGAGGCAAAATTGAGGATAGTATGTAGGTACTTAGATAACAACCATTTTAAAATGTAAACACCAGTCAGGTGCGGGCGCCCACACCTGTTATCCCAGCACTTTAGGAGGCCAAGGCAGGAGGATTCCTTGAGTTCGAGACCAACCTTGGCAACATAGTGAGACCTTGTCTCTACAAAAAAATAAAAAATATACCCGGGCATGGTGTGCGCCTGTAGTCCCAGCTACTCAGGAAGCTGAGACAGGAGAATCACTTGAGCCCAGGAGTTTGAGGTTACACTGATCAGGCCACTGCACTCCACCTAGGTGACAGAGTGAGACCCTGGCTGTAAAAAAATAAATACAAATAAAATCTAAAAGCCATCTTAGCTCATGGAACATACAAAACCAGGCTGCATGCTGAATTTGGCTCACAGCCTGGAGTTTGCTGACCTCTGCTGTGTACTCGTAACAATATTTAAATTTTATCTGATCAAGTGTAGTTTCCTTCAAGCGTCGTTCCTTCCAGAGGAACTGTGAAGCATCTGAGGTTTTATCCTACTTGCAAGCTAACAAGATAGCCTGCCCCAGACTCTTGGGTGTTGACAGAAGTCACGAGACTCCTCAGTCAGAGCCAAAGCACAGCGTACGCTCAGGAGCAACAGCTGTAGCGGTCGCCAGATGCCGGCATCGTGCACAGGCTCCTGAACACCAGTTCCCACCAGGCGGAGGATGAAGACGCATGATACCTGCATTCTCAGTGGGCTGCACTATAGGAGAAGAACCTTGAGCTTGGGGAACCAAAATCCCTCCCCCACGACAGCTGGTCACACTCAGGTATGCAGCAGAAATGCTTCCTGCGTACTTCTCATTTGGTCACAGAGAATATTAAAAAGTGTCTACTCAAGGGTCAAGATTACTGCTTCATCAAGGACGTTCTTAAGAGAAACTAGGGCTTATTTTTGTTTTTGTTGTTTCCGTGCAGGTGCATGAAGAACACAGTGACTGGCGCAGTTTGTATTAGCGCGCGGCTCGTTTTGGGCACCGACACCTGAGCCCACTGTGGACTCTGCACCATTATGCAATGTTGTCACATGAGCAAGACAGATGTCATCCTGGCATTGTTACAAAAATAGTTTTGACTTTGAGCACCCCCCTACTTTAAGAACCACAGCTCTCAACTTACTGTCCAGGGTACTTTAGGTTTCGGGTGACAGAAATCCAACAAGATGCTTAAGCAGATAAAACAAACCAAAACAAAGATATGCTGGATCACATAACCAAGAAGGGTGAGGGCGGATCTGCTGCCTCAGCAGAACTGGGTTCAGGGCTCAAGGGAGGCCAACAGCTCGCGCGCTCCTCTGTCTCCCTGCCTCCCTCCGTGTCTGCACCCCCTTTTCTCTGTGCATTGGCTTAATTCTCATCTACCATAAGGAGCTCTCTCCAAATGTCAGGAAACACACCCACCAGTAGCTCTAAAACTGTGCTTGCTTATAATTCAAGGAAAAAGGAGCTCTTTTATGTAATATCCGGATGTCCAGTCTCTTGGAAGATTCCAGGTGGCCCAGCTAGAGCCACGCGTCCACCCCTTAGATCTCCGCGGGAGCCAGAGGTCGAGGTCCAGGCGCCACAGCACAGGCCTGGCCGGTGTCCAGCGGGGGAGGCGCTCTGCTCGGCACTCACGCAGGGCAGGGAGAGGCAGACCAGCTCGGCAGATGTTCAGGACAGATACCAAACTGCCAAGGCATCCTGCTTTTGAGTGTGTTTCTAATGGACTGAGAATAAAAGAGATGAGCAGAACTGCTCTCAGCCCCTGTTTTCAGGTCCTGCACCCCTGGGCCGTTCCCTGCAGGAACCCAGTCTGAGCAATGCCGAGTAAACCCAGTCCCAGGGAGGTGCCTCCACCTCCGTGGGTGCCAGTTTCACTGCGAGGGCAAAGAGGGAGTTCACGGCTTCCAAATGCAACAGCCTGGGCGGTGCGGAGGAACCGTAGAAAGTGTCAAGGGGCACAATGGATAACAGGAGACCTGGTGACAGCTACAAGCCACTGAGGGGCAAGTAGCACCTGGAAACAAGGATTGTTTCAGGAGCCCTCAACCACAAAAGAGCTAAAAATAAACGGTCCCTCTGTAAATAAGGGCCAAGAAAAAGACCTGCCTAAGAAAAGCCAGCGAGACTGTCCTGTACAGCACAAGTCCAGAGGAAGCCCGGCAGGTTCCCTAGGAGATGCCCAAGACGCCAGGAGACTGTAATACATTCCTGTATCAGAGACACTCCTAACACTAAATATGAAAAAATCACTTCAGAATATTATTCAAAATTAGGTTATTAAATGTTGATAATTATTGAAGCTGGGTTACAGAGATACTGGGATGTTCATCAAACCATTCTTTTTGGGTATATATTTGAAAATTTCTAATTTTTTTTTAAGAGATAGGGTCTTGCTCTGTCACCCAGCGGGAAGTGCAGTGGCTCCATCATAGCTCACTGCAGCCTCCAACTCCTGCCCCGGCCTCCGGAGCAGCTAGGACTACAGGCACACACCACCACGCCCAGCTAATTTATTTTTTCTTTTCTTAATTTTTTGTAGAGATGGAGCCTTGCTATGTTGCCTAAACTGGTCTCAAACTCCTGGCCTCCAGCGATCCTCTCGCCACCAAGTCTGGCCCCCAGTAATATTTTTTAAAAGTTATGTCATTTATGAATCAAGAAACAACCCATCTGTGCATGTAAATTTTAATTGAAGAAAGGAAGTACAGGTCTGGGTTTCTTAACAAAGAAGCAGCATTAGAAACAGCTGCCTGGAGGCCACAGTCAGTAAAATTTTGTTCAAACTAATTAAAGGGAAAACATTTCTCTGGATCTTAACACATCGCGGAAGTAGAGATGGGCGACAGCGCACCACTCCAGGCTCCTCTTCCTGGGAGGAAAATGCAGGCTCATTGACAGCACTGCAGTGAGTTATCCCAAACCTGCGTGCTCCCAGGACGAGAATCAAACCAGTCGTTTATTCCAGTGGGAGGTGGGGACCTCATTCTTCATTTGTCATCATGTTCAGGATCACGTTGTCCCCAAAACACTCCAATAAGACATTTCCCAAAATGTGTTCCACATCACATAAACAAAACGGTTTTGAGGTTAAAAACTCTGGGGCTACTCTGCGTATACCAGCTCCATTCTGAAAAGCGGTGACTTGTAATGAAGAAGTGGTTTAATGCTAACAAAAGGTTTTGCAATTTTTGGAGAGGCATCTCCTACTTTCAAAGCTGCTGTTCCATAGAACATTCTTTGGTAAACACCATTGTTTGGGGGTGGAGGATGAAAGCAGGAACCCAAGAAGACCAAACTAAAGTAAGTATTTGGGGATTAGACATGTTCAGTGGTCGACCTTAGTAATGGAAAACCACAAGAATGTATAAAGAACAGATGCCCAACTGTGAACCGAGGACAGTTTCCCCTCACTGAAAGCAGACCTTTGCCCACACCGTGGACTCTCACCAGGCGGGCACCTGGCACTCCCGGGGCCCCACCCAGCTCCTGGGTGCCAGTCACAGGAACCGTCTACACCAGCCACCTGCTCCCTGCACAGTATTTTTTTTTTTCTTTTTTTTCAGGAAGAGTCTCACTCTGTCACCCGGGCTAGAGTGCCGTGGCGTCAGCCTAGCTCACAGCAACCTCAAACTCCTGGGCTTAAGCGATCCTCCTGCTTCAGCCTCCTGAGTAGCTGGGACTACAGGCATGTGCCACCATGCCTGGCTAATTTTTTCTATATATTTTTAGTTGTCCAGCTAATTTCTTTCTATTTTTAGTAGAGACAGGGTCTCGCTCTTGCTCAGGCTGGTCTTGAACTCCTGACCTTAAGCAATCCTCCTGCCCTCGGCCTCCCAGAGTGCTAGGATTACAGGCGTGAGCCACCGCGCCCGGCCACAGCAAAGACTGTTTACATGCATAAATATATATTTCTCTTCTTTTTTCCTTTTTCTTTTCCTTCTCATCCTTTTCTTACTCTTTCTTCTTTTTCAAAGTTGAGGTCAGACTATGCATAGCGTTCAGTAACTTGCTGGTATGGACTGCACGTTTGTGTCCCCCCAGATTCATATGTTAAAGTCCTCACCCCTCCATGTGGTGGTGTTGGGAGAGGGGTGGGGCCTTTGGGAGGTGATGAGGTCATGAGGGTGGAGCCCCCACAGTGGGATTAGTGCCCTACAAAAGGGCCCCAGAAAGCTCTTTCTCTTCTCTCGGCCATGTGAGGCCACAGCCAGGGCCCTCTGCAAACCAGGAAGTGGCCCTCACCAGACACCGGATCTGCCAGCACCAGATCTTACACTTCCAGCCTCCAGAACTGTGACAAATAAATGTTTGTCTTTTAAACCTCCCCGTCTATGCTATACGTGTTATAGCAGACCATAGTGACCAAGACACTTGCTTTGTTTTTCATTTTACCATTTATCTCAAACATCTTTTTGTGCCAAGAAATATAAATATACATCAACTCTTAATGGTTACACAGAATTCTATTGTAAGGTTTGGCCAGCATTTATTTAAATAATCTTCTATTGTTGATTTTTAGATTTTTGCAGTTTGTAACTTTTATAAATAGTGTTTTAAATACATTCTTGTTCATATGTTTTATCCACCATTATCCAATTACTCACATATTTTAAAACACATATCTTTAATTGTGCAAAACAGTATCATGGAGGCCAGGTGTGGTGGCTCATGCCTGTAATCCTAGCACCGTGGGAGGCCGAGGCGGGAGGATTGCTTGAGGTCAGGAGTTCGAGACCAGCCTCAGCAAGAGTGAGACCCCATCTCTACTAAAAATAGAAAAAATTAGCTGGGTGTGGTGGTGCATGCTTGTAGTCCCAGCTACTCAGGAGGCTGAGGCAGGAGGATCACTTGAGCCCAGGAGTTTGAGGTTGCTGTGAGCTAGGCTGACGCCACGGCACCCCAACCTTGGCAATAGAATGAGACTCTGTCTCAAAAAAAAAAAAAAAGATAGTATCAAGAGTATCAGGGAGAGAAAGTGGGTGAAGGGTACACAGCACCTCCTTGTACTTTTTCCTTCAACTTCCTGTGGATCTAAACTTATTTCAAAATAAGGAGGTTTTAAAAATCCCATTAGCTTCAATAAATGGTGCTGGAACAATTGAATATCCATATGCAAAAAAAAAAAAATCACAAAACACAAAAAACAATGGTGATCTAGCACCTCTTGTATTATCCTGGATGAAGCTGGAGCCCATTCTACTGAGTGAAGTATCCCAAGTATGGAAAACAAGCACCACATGTACTCATCATCAAATTGGTTTTAACTGGTCAACACTTAAGTGCACATATAGTAATAACACTCATCAGGTGTCGGGCAGATGGGAGGGGGAGGAGGCGATGGTATTTACACACCTAATGGGCGCCATGCAGCACCGTCTGGGGTATGGACACGCTTGAAGGGGGGCAAAGGCAATATACGTAACCTAAGCATTTGTACCCCCGTAATATGCTGAAATAAAAAAAAATTTTAAATAACTACAAAAAGAACCCACAAAACATACACACAAAACTTGCTTTATCTTCTTTAACCTTAGCATAAAGGAAATAACAATTTTCTGACATTAAAATGCTGGTTTTTAGTATCATATGCAGGCCTGTGAGTGAGTGGCCATTGTGTTCATTAACATCCCACAGTTGATCTTTGAAGTTGTTTGCAGTAATTGTCACAGTGCGAATTATGGAAGATAGAAAGAAACCACGTATTAAAATCTCCAAGGAGACCTGTGTGTCCCTATCTGACAGACATTTCAAGACTTGTGACAATCTGAAGCAGAGTCCCGTGATGTGCCGGACAGGCCCACGGTCCGTGTGCCTAACTCAGCACAAGGCTGTTCAGCCGAGGGACTCACCCACTGCCGAGCACCTGTCCCTTCTCTGCTCTCAGCCTCTGCTGTCCAGTCTCGCCTGTCTGCACGCCTCGGACCCGAGTGTCTCTGTGCTGCTGGACACAAGCCCAGCGATCTCAGAGCAGGCACTGAGTCAGCCCATCACCTCTGGGCCTGGCTCTGCTGTCACCAGGGAAGCCCTCGCGCTGGGCCTGGTTGGTGGTGGGTCCACACTGCAAATGCCCCCTGCCCATGCGGGGCTGAGGTGGGCAATGTTTTCTGCGGAAGTACAAGGAATCCCTTTTCCTAATTTGTGCCCCAAAACTTCACTGCCACCTTGTGTTTCCAGCAATTGCAGAGACTTGGGTACCGGGGCTCTGTTTATTTTTACTTGAAGCCCCTGCAAAACTCAGGGACACTCCCCTGGGAGGACTCTCCAACTCCCCAAACCTCAGACATTTTCTTGGATCAAGCTGCATACTTTGGCGGATCTAAGATCCCGTCAGTTATAACACACATGAGCATTCTAGGTGCCATTAGGAACGGGAAAAACAGCTACGCAGCGACACATCACTGATCACAAGACGTTCTGGTTTGGGAGATGTTAAAACGTGCAATCAGGAGCATCTTCGGGCTGAGGGAGCATCTCGCTGTGGCTGCACTCTCACATCTTCCTTTTGGACAAGTTTTCTCCCAAGAGGCTCGCAGCCTCTGCAGCCTCATCCAAACAGACTTCCGGCAGGGCCTCCGTGCTACTGCGACCTAAAAATAAAATCCTACCCCCCATGGACTCAGGAAAGGGGTATAAAGCTTGACTGCACAGGTGCATGTTTCTCCTTTCGTAAATGTTTATGACTCCTCGATAGTTTGTCAGATACGTATATGCACTCACCTGGCTCAGTATAAATTCCTGTTCCCATTGTCCCTGCCTCGAAGCACGTGTCCCTGCCTTGTGACCGGGCCCTGCTTTCCAGCCTGTCGGAATGGCCACCCGCAGGCTGCAGCCCTTAATGAGAAATAAAGTTCTCCTTCCCACACTGTGAACCTCGGTATATTTTTTTTGGTTAACAGTATGACAGATGAGATAGGACACGTCTAAGTCCTGGAAGAAACATAGATGCAACTGAGACCCTTGTTACAGAGACAAGATTTAAAAAAACAACAACAGAAAAAGACCTCCCTCAAACCGGGGACTCACATTCCCATTGGAGAGTCAAGCAAGAACGAAACGATTTATAGAGAACAGTAAGAAACCGCCGGGACTGAGCCCAGAGCTTCCCAGACACTTACTTACTGTCTCAATAGCTGTTTTCATGCACCCGGGGTCAGAATAAATGCCTAACAGTTCTGTGTACAACAGTGAGGTCTAACCGGCTTAATCAATATTGACATACTTATGCCCTAACAATTTGGTAGTCATCTGAAAAGATAATACCAAAAGAAAATATTTTTTATTTCATCTCTTTTTAAAAACATTTTTTTAAAAACATATGAGGGTCTCACTGTGTTGCCCAGGCTGGTCTTGAACTCCTTGGCCTCGAGCAGTCCTCCTCCGGCCTCAGCCTCCTAGTAGCGGGGGCTGCAGGCCGCAGCGCCAGGCCCGCTGTGGTCCATTCTCAGGTAACACGGTCCCCGACTGCCGCCTGCGACCTGTTAGGGACCCGGCGGGCCGCAGAGCTCCGCGCACCACCCCTCTCCGCGCCCCGGCCCCCTCCTAGAAAAACTGTCTTCCATGAGACCGGTCCCTGGTGCCAAAAGGTGGGGGACCCTTGGATCGGGACGTGTGCGCCCCCGGAACCCCGCGTGACTTCTCCGACCTGGGAATCGGAGTGAACACGCCACGCTCACTTCCTGCTCCACGCTGGACTCGCAGGGCACTTGCTTTCGGTGGCAGCCACCACCGACCTGCTTCCAGAGGGAGGCCGTGACGTCACGGAACGGAGCCACCCAGGCTGGGGGTGCGGCCTCCCTCGAGGTCTCGCGGCCCCTGTGCGCGCCGGCACGCACGGCCACCGGGCCACGCCACCCGGTCCCCGGCAGGGCGTGTCCTCCGCGCTGGGCGGCGCGAGAACGCAGACATTCCAGCCATTTAGGGATGACATGCGGCTGCATTTGCACTCCCCTAGAGACTAGTGTTTGCGACAGAGACCCCGTGGCCCAGATCCCCTGCGATAGTTACTAGCTGACTCTGCAGAAAAGTCTGCTCACTCCTACTTCTTGCGGTGTCTTTCGAACTTGAATGTGCGTATGAACCACCCAGAGAGAACTGGCTAAAATGCAGATGCTGATCTGGGGTGAGGCCCGAGGGGTTTTCTAATCACCGCCAGGTGTTGCCAATGCTGCGGGTCCACGGCCCACCCCCGGCGGCGTGAGGATCCACTCCAGTGCGTGTCCAGGTGTGGGACCCAAACCCACAGCTCCTGGGAGGGGCCGGCAGGAAGGCCTCCCGCCGGGCAGGCGCCAGGAAGATTGTCCTGGGCAGCGGGACCAGCGTCTGCACCGGCAGGAGGGCCTGGCACGGGGGCTCCAGGGGAAGCGAGAGGGCAGCCTCGATGGCAGCAGCTGGGGAGAGGGGCACAGAGCGCCGGGAGCGCCCGGGGACATGGAGCTTTCCCAAAAAACCGTATCTACTGCGCAGCATGACTACTCTTGTTGCAGTGCAACTGCAGAGAACACAACGGTGCATTTTTGGATTGTGGGGAGGTGCCAAAGAGACAAGCGCATTAACGGGGCACGTTTTGCCTGGGGGAGTGCGAGACAGGCAGGCAGACTTGGGGCTGTCAGGAGCGACACGTACCCAGAGAAGAGGGGAGATGAGCTGCTAGCAGACGACAGGATGGCATCCCTGGAAACGCGGGGAAACCCATGGGAGGAGCGTTGGAGACAGCAAGAGCTCAGTAAGCGGGTATCATGGCATCAACGTCACCAAAGACAGTAGCTCTTCAATACATAAACAATACTCAGTCTCAATAATTGCATTAGAAAGCAGATTAACTTGGCGCAAACTCAGTAGCAATTTCGAGGATGCCGCAGGAACTCTGTCTCCCTTCTGAAGTCCCCCAGAGAAGGCGTAAATAAGGGCACTAGGTCACATTCTTCGGGTGGGAAAACACGTACACGAGAGGCTGATCAATGTTTAAAAAGACGTCCAACCTCTTCACACACACTCAGCTCAGGATAAACCTTTTACGGAGTTGGGTTCTTTCCGTTAACACACGTGTGTTTTGCAACTGAGTGCTTTAATTCCTGATGTGGAAATGTTTGAGTGGATGCAAAATCTAACTTCATGTTTGTCAGTGAAAGGAAATGAGGGTTGTGTGACATTTTCATCCACTTTAGTGCACAAAGTTTCTCGTCCTCCAAAGCCCCCTCGGGAGCCGCCTACAGCTGTTTTAATCATAAACGTGATAGGAAAACGTTCTGCTCCCAGAGGTTGATCATTAAATGTCAGAAGAGCATTTATTTGGA
This sequence comes from Varecia variegata, assembly GCA_028533085.1. Classification (NCBI taxonomy): domain Eukaryota; kingdom Metazoa; phylum Chordata; class Mammalia; order Primates; family Lemuridae; genus Varecia; species Varecia variegata. Next base: position 1,459,617 of record CM052437.1, read on the forward strand.
ATTTGCATACAAATTTAATCTTTATGATCTTCCCTAATATTGTGTATTTTATTTTTTTATAAGTACAGTCACATGTTGCCTAACGATGGGGATGTATTCTTTTTTTTCCTAATTCATTATATTTTTTGTCAAGCCTAGTAGGCAGCTGGATAGAGTGTTAGTTTTGAAGGTCACAAAGGACCACAGGTGGGTGGATTAGAACAGACGCTCATTGCCTCGCAGGCCGGGAGGCTGGAAGTCCGGCCGGGGATATAGTCTGAGAAATGCATCGTTGGGGATTTCGCTGCCAGGTGACTGTCACAGCGCACTCACACACACCGGGGTGGTGTGGCCTACGACACACCTGGCTGCACAGCCTATTGCTTCTCCGCTACCAGCCTGGACAGAGCGTGACTGTGCTGAATTCTGCAGCCACCTGTGACACACCGTGAGTATTTGTGTCTTCAAACATACAGAAACGTAGAAAAGGGACAGGAAAACATGGTGTGATAACTTTATGGGACCACCATCGTATGTGTGTGTGTTGTTGACAGACACATTGTTATGCAGCACGACTAAAATTTTTGCCAAGACCCACGGAGATGCGCCTCCCAGCTTTCCCTGGTGAGCTGTAGACGCGCCGTCCCTGTCCGGGTGAGCCCCGCCACGAGAAAGGCGGGGAAACACGGCACTAAGAGACGTGGACAGGAACGAGTCCTCCCCCGCAGGCAGACAGGACCGATGGATCAACGTGTCACGTGTCCCTAGAGCAGAGCAAGGCGAGAGAATCTGCCTGTTCCTGCTGCGGGAGGAGAAAGGTGGGGTGCCTGAATGCCCAGGTCCCTGCTCCCTGTCTGAGCAGAACTGTGCTCCCTCCTTCACAATGCCACTCCTGGCGTCCCCTCTGCCTGCGGTGAATTCGCAAATGCGCATTCAGCAAACATGACCTGAGCACCTGGGAACCCAGAGAGAGCAGAGATGAAACTTCTGCCACAGGGAGTTTACTTTCTGGGTTTGGGAAACAGACAGAAATGAATACAAATACAAGCAGCAGATACACAGTGTGCGCACTGCTGTGCTGGTAAACAGTTGACAATAGCTCTGGGGAAGACGGGGGCCCTGACGTGTAGCATTTTCTGATTTCCGTGGTGTGAATAGTGAATACTCCCACTACAGCCAATTTCGAACTCCCAGTGTGAAGTCACCGATTGCAGAGCTGGGAGGAGAGACGCAGTTGCCTCTTAGGGGCTGGCATGAGGTGGCTCGAGCACATTACTGAACGTCCTGTGCTGATAAACAATGGGAGGAAGGAAAGCAGATCGAGACTTGTAATGTTGGTCAGGCGTGGTGGTGGCACCTGTAGTCCCAGCTACTCGGGAGGCTGAGGCAGGAGGATCACTGGAGCCCAGGAGTGTGAGGCTGCAGTGAACTGTGAGGACACCACGGCACTCCAGCCAGGGCAACAGAGCCAGACCCTGTCTCCAAATTTTTTTTAATAAATAAAAATAAAAAGGAGCTGTAATGTTAGCTGGAGCGACAAGGGAGGCCTGATTGAGAGAGCACCACTGATGGCGGAGCTGCCCAAGGAACCGAACCAGGGACAAGGACAAACACTGGCATCCCCACGTGCACAGCAGCGTCGTTCCCAACACGGGAGCGGGTGGGCGGGAGGAGGGGAGTCTGTCCCACGGGGACGGGTTCCAGTTTGCAAAGACGAAAGGCTCTGGAGATGGCTGGTGGTGACGGTCACACCACGCTGTGAATGTGCCCAATGCCACGGGACTGTACACTGAAAACGGCTGAGGTGGTGACTTTATGTTACGTATGTTTTGCCACAATTGAGAAAGAAATACTTCTGGAAAGACAGGGCCATTTGCGTAGAGACCAGGCAGTGAGCAGCGGAGGCCGTGAGCACCAGTGTCCTGCTCACGTGAAGAGCAGCCACAAGGCGCCCGGCCGAGTGGCGGGCACAGGGGGGTGGGTGAGGCGTGGGTGGTCGCACACCTGGGCATGAGGGGCCTGGAGGCCTCAGAGACCGTGGGGGCTTTGCCTTTTACTCAAGTGGGACAAGGAAGTCAAGGGAGGGTCTTAAGCAGAGGAGTGACCTGATCTGATGTGGTTTGGAAAATGCCATCCTGCCTGGAGGGAGGGGGAGGGGGAGGGAGGGGAGGAAAGAGGGAGGGGGAGGAGGAAAGAGGGAGGGAGAGGAGGGGAGAGGAGAGAAGGGGGAGGGGGAGGAGGGAAGAGGGAGGGGAAGGTGCAAACCCGCCAGGGGCTGTGCACTGGTACAAGCTGGGAAGCCTGAGCTGGCACAAGGTACTAACTTGCTGGATCAGACTTGGGATGTTTTGAAAGTAGAACCAGAGGCCTGTGCTGATAAACCCGACTGGGGTGAGACACAGCGGGCCTGGGTGTCACCACTGTCGGTCCTGGACATGAGGGCCAGCACCGTTCCTCCTGACCCAGCACTTTTGCCTTTTGCCTCAAGACAGGGATCTTGTGCTGCTCGGGTATTTAAAAAAAAAAAAAAAAAAAAGAATGTCACCAGGAGAGGACCCAGAAACCAGAGCAGAGCAGCCTCTCTGTGCTTGTTACTTTACATCTCTGAAAACGGAAAATAAGGACTTACTGAAAAATACTAATTTCTGTGATCTTTGCCTCCTAGTTTTCTGACAGTTTGTCTAAATAATTTTTAAAAGGTCAACCAACTACTTGGGACCTGCCATAGAGAAGGGTGAGCATGTGTCCCCACAGCCTCAGCAACTTTTGCATTTTTGCTAATATGAAGAGAAATGGTGTTTTGGTGTCTTTTTTTTTGTTTGTTTTGAGACAAGGCCTTGCTCTGACAAGTGCAGTGGTGTCATCATGGCTCACTGCAACCTCACTCTCCTGGGCTCAAGCGATTCTCCTGCCTCACCGCACCCCCGACCCCACAAAGCAGCTGGGACCACAGGCATGCGCCACCACGCCTGGCTAATTTTCTTATTATTTATAGAGACAGGGTCTTGCTATGTTGCCCAGGCTGGTCTTGAACTCCTGGCCTCACGTGATCCTCCTGCCTCAGCCTCCTGAGTAGCTGGGACTACAGGCGCTCACCACCATTTCCCAGCTCATTTTTTTTTTTTCTATTTTTAGTAGAGACAGGGTCTCGTTCTTGCTCAGGCTGGTCTCAAACTCCTGAGCTCAAGCGATCCTCCGGCCTCGGCCTCCCAGAGTGTTAGGATTACAGGCGTAAGCGGAGCCACCGCGTCCGGCCTGATTATAGGATATTCTATTCCATCATCCCATGTCTTAGGAACCAGGATTCTCAGTGTAGAGGGAGACACAGACATATTAGAAAACATTAAGTAAAAGCCCTGGAAACCTGATTTGTATTGGGAATATCCGTAGAGCTCAGAAAATATTTTATCTTTAAATGTGTGTGCATGTTTATAATTTTTTAATAGTTCTGTCCAATAAAAAGGCCTGGAAACAATGACCCACCCTGTAGCAGTGAGTATCCTAGATCGCGGATTTGAAATACCACTTCCACCAGAGGTTCTTGGAGAAACAGTGGATTCCAGGTGGTAAGCTGAACTAAGTTTGGCCTAAAGCGGCCTCCGTACACGGTGAACTGTAACCTAAGTGCAACCTGAGAGTAAACTCCTGCAACAAGGAGCTGAGCCTCGGCCAATGGCAGGCCGAAGGCTGCCAAAACATGTGCAGGTGAGGCAAACGCTGGCAGGCGGGCAATCAGGCTGTTTCCGTGTATCTCGTTTCGTCGGCCACAGCTACAGCCTGCACACGAGCATTCTGCACAGCTCTGGTCCTGAGCGCCACCTGGGTTACGAACCTTTTTTGTGCTCAATGAAACTGTGTTAAAGTTAACTCGTTTAAGGTTTTCCTTTTAACACAGGTCTGAAGCAGATGTACGAGACGGGCCTAGAGCACCTTGACATGCCGGGCTGCAAGGTGGTCATGGATAGCTGTGTGCGTGTCTGTGTGAGGGCGTGTATGTGTGCCTGCACGTACACACGCACATCAAAAGAAATCAGGAGCCAACCTAAGAGACTCCCTCTCACTGACCAAAGCTACAATTTGAGTTAAAAATAGAGATAAAAATAGAAATGGATTAAAACCCATCAGATTTGCTTAACTCCATGAGTTCTTGATATAAAGTATAAATAAAAAACTTTAAGTGTTTATATTCTAAGGATGACAGAGAACTAATTCATTATCTTGAAAACTTAGTATATAAGAGCAAAGGATCAGACAAACGCTTATGCTGTCTTTCCTCTATGAACTGTACCACTGGGTAACCAACTGGTATATGTAGGGAAGCATCTCAGAAAACCATCTAGCCAACAAATGCAAGCAAAATGGTACCAGTAGAGTATCACCATTTTGCAACTCACAAATAACTAATGGATCTTGGCCTGAGCATCGGCAGCTGTCACCACCAAAAGACTCCTGGATAAAAGCATCTAACCACCTCTCCTCTTGCCAAAGGTGTCAAACCTGAGTCTGGTCAAGCCTCTGGATCCAGCTGCAGAGAACGCAGCGGACAGGGGAACCCTGAACTGCACCACACAAATGTGATCAGCAAAATCCAAACTGCGGGAAATGACAGGACAAATGGCCCAGGTTCTTCAACAGAGAAACTGTAGGGAAAAGAGTGAGATGGAGGGGAACTGCAACTTAAGACATGTCAAGTTAAAAAAAAAAGTGGACAAGGCTAAACTGCCATCAAGGTGCAAGGAAGTGGCCGGGCGCGGTGGCTCACGCCTACAATCCTAGCACTCTGGGAGGCCGAGGAGGGTGGATTGCTCGAGGTCAGGAGTTCGAGACCAGCCTGAGCAAGAGCCAGACCCCGTCTCTACTAAAAAAAAAAGAAAAAATTAGCCGGGCATGGTGGCGCGTGCCTGTAGTCCCAGCTACTCAGGAGGCTGAGGCAGGAGGATCACTTGAACCCAGGAGTTTGAGGTTGCTGTGAGCTGGGCTAATGCCACGGCACTCACTCTAGCCCGGGCAACAGAGCGAGACTCTGTCTCAAAAGAAAAAAAAAGAAAGATGCAAGGAAGTCACTGAACTGTACACTTAAAAATGGTAAAGATGGTAAATTATATATGTATATATTACCTCAATAAAAAACAAATAAATGAAAAAAAAATGCAAGGAAGTCATTTCCATAAGTCAGAATTACTTTTGGAGGGGGTGGGGGTGTTACGGGGGGGGGGGGGCACCTGGCACACCTGGCAAAGGGTGGGTCCCACCAGGGTAGTGGATGCCAGGTGCTCCCCTCACAGTAATAACTCAGTAAGCTACGCACTTGTGCCATTTCCTCTATGTTTTTATTTATGACAAAAAGGTTTGAAGGCAAATAAATATGTCAAACATTTTTTTAAAACCTGCACAGTATTTTTAACAAAAAAACCCAAAGAAATTTTTGGAAGATTTATTTATGCATCTTGGTCTTTAAAAGTCGTAACTCCCTTTAGAGCTGTCTAGAAGCCAGGGTGGCCTGTGTGCAGGCACTGAAAACCGACAGGCAAGCGCCCAGCAAGGAGGCAAGCCGGGCTAAGACCCCGCTCACGCCGTCCTGCTGAGCTGCGTGCCCTGACCCCGGGCCGCGTCCTTCTCTAACCTGCGCAGGGGCACAAGTCACCTGTAGAAGCAGGAGACTCCATCCTGCAAATCCTGCAAATTGGAAGGTAAATGAACGCTTTCAGAATGTTTCTAGACTTCTTGTCTGCATCTTTTAATCAATGTTTTATTGATTCCTTATCAAAACCAAAGCCGTGACATTTGGGGCCAGACTGCAATAAAACAAGCAGGAACAGTGTCAATAAAGGTAAAGTTGAAATCTCACACAATTCTCACATCTCAAAGATGTTCAATTTATCATACAGGTCACCACTTCGCGTCACAGAGAGCCACGTGCCTCCCTGATTCGGTGTGAGAGCCGGGTCTGCCCGTGCACGGCCACGGCCCAGCCTGCAGTCTTCCCTTCCGTGCGAGGACAACTTGCGACACAGCCACTGGCTCAAGTTTCAAGTACCAGAGTCACTTTGCTCCATCTTCAGATTGCTTAGCTCCTTCTCTCGCTAGCCTATCAGCCTCTTCATTGCCTACAAATCCTGCGTGACCAGGAATGTGCATCTGTTAAAACAAATACATTTTTCCCCATTATTTTTACTAATTTTTACACAAGCAACATAGAACTATATTCTCATTGTAAAAAAAAGCTCAACTATTGAGAGCAGACTGAGGAGTCCAGCTCTCCTCTGCAGCTCCTCTTCCCAACGGGATTCTGAACAGCACGATACATATTCTCAAAGCATTTATGGGATGACATATTTTAAAAAATTCCATTGTTTTTCTACAAATTAGATTTTACTGTTCACATTGCCTTTTTTCCCCACTTAGCAACGGGACTTGGCAAGCTTTCCAGGCAAAACACATGTGTGTACAGATGAGTGGATGTACATATACACAACACACACTTTACTCTCTTTAAATTCTGTTAAAAAGAATGGATGTACTTATTTAACTATTGTTTCCATTTACGCTGCTGAAATGTACATGTCAGGTTACCAAACCGCTACCAGTGGTCCTGGGAAGGCACACAAGGTAGGGTGGAGACCATAGTTGCAGTTTATCTTGCTCTGCATTGCTTGAAAAAAAAAACTTTTTAATAAAAATGATTTATTATTTTAAAGTTTCCATTTTGTAATAAAAGTTGCGTTGCTAAGGCTTTATCATACAACCTATGATAGTTTTATTTAATATTATGGCTCATTCCAAATACACTAGCAGGCTGACTTACAGCTCCCTGTACCAGTGACGAGGTGGGCCTGGGCCAGGCGTCACCACGCACTAACACACGTGACGACCACAGAGCATCCCTCAAACCACAGTGCCCGCGTGGTCTGCACCTAGCAATACTCTCCTCACAACAGTGTCACTCACACAGTCATGTTAAACATTTGTTCTGATACCCGCTTTAGTTTTCTTAGGGGGAATGAATGTGTGTAAAATACTCACACAGTCATCAAAAGAATCAAATGAGTCTTAATATGTGTTACGGTAATAATGTCATGGAAACGGTTGTATCATTAATCACTTATGTAAACCGTGCATCCCTAGTAAGTCTGGACTATCCGGTCACAACAGCCGTGACACTCACCCACTGAATGTCCATACCCTGGGTGAGCTTCTCCAGCGCCACGAAGTCCTCTTTGTTGATCACCTCTTTCCCAGTACTCGTCTTCCACCCGTTCTTCTTCCAGCCTTGAACCCAGTTGGTTATACCTACAGGGACGCACGTGCACTGGCAAGTCACTCTCGAGTGTCCCGGCCTGTTCACCTCCCTAGTGTGACCTTACAACTGTTCCCACTTGTATCTGAAGTCGCCATGCTGGACTCTTCACTTCCTTGGTTGGCCTTCGTTGCTTTGGCCTTTGGCACAGCCTGAAATCCCCAAGACTCTTCCCTTTCCTCGCTTGCATTCAACCTACAGCTCCCAGCTTAAGATGTCACTTCCTCCAGGAAGCCTTCCCCGCTCATAACCATCCTCGCTGTGCTCCTACACACGCATCACATTTAGACTAGAAGTGCCACGAGAGCAGAGACACCCCCACTCATGACCACATCTCCAGCACCCAACAAGAAATAAGCAGCACGTGGGAAACACAGGAGCAGCAGAACTGAGACTCTAAAATCCTCACTCTCCCTTGTACCTGGCCAGCCCAATGTCACCCCCATTGCCATTTGGGTCCTGCTCTGTTACAACACCTCCTAGTGGGGAAAGAAATACCCATTTCCCTTCATAGTTACCAGAAAACACTAAGAAACAAAATGCGAAAACTCACCATTTATAGTAAACATACTGTCTGTATACAGAACCAGTTTACTGATGTTTTGAGCCTTTGCTTGTTCAATGGCTTTGCAGGCTGCCTTGAAAAAACAAGTTGACAGTCATGCTATAGAAAATGTTCAACTTTGACATTACTGATGCTCAAAATTATTCAAAATTGAAAAATCTGCCCTTTTTGCACCCTTCCTTTTGCTCTTTTCCTGCTGTGATGGAGGGTCTGGTCGTCATCTGTGGCGAATGTTTCACGCTCTGTAAACCTGTGTCTTGCTCTTGCCCTATAGTCCTTTCTCTCCTCACTGAACCTCATTTTTGTGCTTGCCAAAAAAAAAAAAAAGAAAGAAAAATCCCTTCTTTTTCTGTACCGTGATTATATTCTCCATGTGAAATAATGCTACACATACAATTCTGTGTAGACACCTATTTGAAATAAATTCTTAAAATTATTCTAAAAAATTCTTATCCTTCAGAATTGTTATTGTCCCCAAGTTTCTTCTAGACTTAGAGTCTATCTTATATATGTAGATAGTTTTAAAAAATTGGTATGTTCATAGTCAATGCTAAAAAATGATGAAACAAATATATTTGATAACTTACATGAATTTCTGCTCTTTGGTTTGTCTGTCGCCCAGGAAGTCTAATGCCTACGTTTCTGTTTCAAAACAGTGCAAAAGAAAATACAATTGTAAACCTGATTCTCAAAGTGATTTCTCTTAATGGGTAACAATAAGCCAGTGTGTATTTTCATTTGAAACATAAAAGCATCAGATAAAAACACAGCCTTTAAACCTCAAACCCACAGAGAGACTGCCAGAAGCAGGGAGGAGCAAGGACGTTTCTGCACTCGGGCACCTTCTGACCTGCCTGGGCTCTCAGGCCAGAGGAAGCGCTAGTCCTCTGCAGACCCGGGTTAGGCCCTGAGGCAGCAGTGGAAAGACTCCCAGGGGAAAACTCAGGAATAAAAATGGAGAAAGTCAGACTTTAGACTGAAATTTCCAGATAGCTTCAGGAAGTAAAGGAGGAAAAAGAAACCAAGGAAGCAGAAAAACCCTCAGACCAGGTAATTAAATCTTGGAGTAAGCTGGGTGTGGTGCTGCACACCTGTAGTCCCACCTACGTGGGAGGCTGAGGCAGGAGGATCACCTGAGTCCAGGAGTTCAAGTCCAGCCTAGAAACCAAACTCCATCTCTACTAAAAGAAAAAGCACTAGCTGGTGCTTATCATCTCAGCAGTTTGGGAGGTCAAGGCAAGAGGATCACTTGAGGCTAGGAGTTTTGAGACCAGCCTGGGCAACACAGTGAGACCCTGACTCTAAAAAAAAATTTTTTTTTTTAAAAATTAGGTAGGCATGGTGGTGCATGCCTGCAGTCCCAGCTACTCAGGAGGCTGAGGTAGGAGGATCGCTTGAGCCCAGGAGTTGGTGGCTCCAGTGAGCTGTGACTGTACCATGGCACTTCAGCCTGGGCAACAGAGTGAGACCCTATCTCTGAGGGGGAAAAAAAAAAACTGAAAAAAAAAACAAAAAAAAAAACAAGCTTGGAGTAACCAGGAGACCAGAGCTTCCTAAAAGAACAGGCAGTTCTTGAATTAGAAGAGTTGAAAAAGCAGCATGAACAGTATAAAGCAATTGCCCTGTTTAGTTTCTGGACCTGAGAGGCATTAATAGGTGTTTTAGGCAAGCACTAAAGCCACGGACACTCAGTGCCACAAAGGCCTGCCTCCTCCTCTGGGGTTCCAGCCCAAAATGAGAAGTTACAACGAAAGAAAGTGAAAAACTGTGTAAGCTATAAGCTCAATGGAAAGGTACAGTGGAATTATAAGGAGCAATTTACATTAAATAAGCCTGACAGTGCTGTGGGCCCAGGAGAGGGTGCGAGAACCCAGGAGGGCTACCAGCTACTCTGCAGGGGCACTCACACCCAGGGGCTGGGTGTATTTGAATGACTGCATTTCATATCACCTCGACTCTGTGCCTTTTGACCACCTCCAAGAGAGCCTAGTGACGTGATGGCTTCCCAGCCCCGGACCTGCCCCAGTGTATCCTGCCAAGACCAGCTCAATGTGTGGTCTTGGTGTGCCAGACCGGTGTATCACGTGACTGCAGTTGAGAGGCAGTGAGGTCATTCTGGCGTAAAAGCTCACCAGTGAGACAGACTAATCCAGAGTCGGGGCCGGGAAGCCAATGCCGAGCGAGGCTCCCGACGTTCTGAAGAACGGCACTAGTCCGCATCAACACGGATCACAGCTCTGCTCTTCTGCTATCTCCTGCCAACGCTGTTTATTTGGCAGGTTTTCCAAATGATCACCCCATAAGCAGATCCTGCCTCACCTTACCACGAGCTCTGGAATGTGATTCAGTAAACCGTGAAGCTTAAGCTCAGCTTCCTCTGCTTACTTACAGGGGATGGCCGGGGCCCCAGTAAACACCGACGCCTGCCCGCGCCCTCCTGCGCCCGTTGCTGGAGCAGCAGCCGTCGGTGTACACCACAACAGAGTCTCCTGTGGAGGAACAGTAAGCGCTGCTGGGTCAACACTGAAAACTGAAACCCACCTGGAACTTCACTGTGGTCCAGTCAGCATTTTGAGCTCAGAGGGCGTTTTAAAATGCTGTAGAAGTTTCCTGTCTAGGAAAACAGGATCGATTCCTTACACGGGGCACTGGACACTTTTTGCTTGAAATCGCTTGTATTTTGGTCTCACGTGCCAGGCAAGCTCAGGGCAAAGGCAGACACTTTGCAAACGAGAACTCACTGGGGCTTGCAACCCACACTGAGGTGTCAAAGGACAAATGAGCCTGTCCTTTCTATGCAGGGTCACCTTCACTCAGGAAAGCCGACCACCCAGAGACAAGCAGCACCTCAGTATGACGGCGACCCTGCCCGCCAGGAGGTCCGGTCCTCTGGCCAACACTGCTCTCATTTCTCCCCTGGCATATCTGCCACCAGTCAAGTGTGGCCCCATCTTAGCTTCTTTCCATCAAGGCAGAGGGTGGGATCGACACACCAAGACTGCAAAGAACAAGGTGGAAAAGGACCGACAGGGGCCACTCTCAGGCCACGAGTGACCAGCAAACACTTTGAGCAGGAAGGAGGGAGCAGAAGTCGGGCTGCAGAGTGTCAACGAGCAGGGCAGGAGGCGTGTGCCAGAAGGACGGCAGACGAGCACAGCAGAGGCAGAGGGGAAAGGAGCCTCTGGGAAAGGAGGGGACGTGTCCTCACAGGAGCGGCCTAGGAGCCTGCAAGCACACGGGTGTCAGGCTAGCCTCTCGGTCCCACTGGAACCTGACTCTGTCAGCACAACTGCAAACTGCCTTGCCGGCCACTGAATTGTCTCAGCTGGGAGCACCTGTGACGGGCACTTCAAGCAGCTGTCGGCACACTGCAAACGGCTCGCGCCCTACTACTCCACAAGGACTTGCTGCAATTCCCATCGATAAACAACCAAATAAACAATACTTGCTTGATTTTTTTTTTACATAACTGCAAAACTGATCTAATATAGCTTGATAAAACATTTTCTATCAGTTTCCCTTGAATTAAATTAGAACCTACAAATATATTGATTTATATAAAAAATGCTATTTTTATTTTCTGTTCATACGTGTAAAAGACAAAAAGGAGACTTATATACCCTAAGTCACTAAATATATACAGCTGATTCCTGGAGTTGAAGGTAGAAGAAAAGTTCATTACTATTTTGTTTCTCAGGATAAGGTAGGATCGCTTATGTTTTGCAAATATTAAATATAAAAGGTTAAAATGCTGGTGCTAATTGATTATAATAAGCAGCTCCGTCTAGGGCCTTTGTTATTTAAAGAAGCTAAAATCTTGGCATTTTCCTTACCTTAGTGACATAAGTACCACGTGCATAGGGAATGCCTGCCTGTCTTTCAAAGGATTACAATGTTTTTCATTTCTAGTCCATATAATCGTTTTCCCAAGACATCCAAAAGTTTAATCCTGCACTACTTGATCAATTATCATATTAAATAGTGACCATGGTGATTTGTAAATAACCTTTACAGATATGAATGAGGATGATAAACAGCAGCTCAAATTCCCCCATAAGAAAGTGGAAAAAGTTTTTACATAAATATTTTCATGACTGTTATGTTAAAAATAAAAAAATAAAAAAAAATATACCCATATAACAAAACGTGTCTTTGCTAACTGGAGAGGCAGATTCTGTGTCCTGTTTGACATGCTTTGCACATGGCTCTGTGCTTTCATCTTCATCTTCATCTTCATCTTCATCCAGTGGCTCACGGGGTCGCTTGCTGGCTTTCATTGG
>CM052437.1:1472237-1489480 GCA_028533085.1 Varecia variegata
GAGAAGGATGTTAAAATAATCCACTGTGGGTGTCAAGATCCGCTCCTTGCAGAGACCCTTCCTGCTTCCCCACACAGACTGAATAGCAGCAGAAACACCCCTGGCAGACCTGCTCCCATGGACGCATCACTGTGCTAATGGCACTTTAATTGCAATCTTGGGGGTGGGGGGACAAAGTGCTTTTGTTATTCAGCCCTTTTAGATGATGGGCCCTAAAGGTAAGCTGTGAACAGGGGCCAAGCTAGTAAAAGTTTGCTGCCTGGTGTTCTTTTCTGTAAGGCTTGGTCGGTGACGTACCCTGTCCAGACCTCAGCTTCTTTGCTGGCAAAACGGGGATAAAGTTCCAGGTGCACTGACGCTGCAGAACTGTTGTGAGGTCCAGTGGAATTGTCAGTGTCGATACTCTGGAGAACTGAATGAGGAACACGAACCATTCTGCACCCAATCCCCTCCTGCCCTAGCTGTGAAGTTCACATACATGCTTCAAATTCCAGCTTGACAATTTACACATTGTTCAAATCCGGTGAGTTGGTCAAAGTCTCTGTTCTGTCCTGTGAAAAATGGACATAATGTCACCATGCGTGGTGGCCGTGATAGTGACCACAGCAGTGCGATGCCTCTGACACAGCCTGACCTACAGGCATTTTCAGCACCACACTGGTTCTTTCCATCCTGTGCATAGCTCATGAAAATTAATGGTAAGACTGGTGTTGCTTTTGATGAAATATATTGACGATGAGCAAATTATCAGTTTATGATAAAAATCAACAGTGTAAGCATTTCTATGTCTTAAATATTAATACATGAGTGGTTTCCTTCATCCACCTGACGGGTCACCTGTGTCCAGCGCTCATGTCCTGTGTTAGGCTGGAAAGGAGGCCTTGGAGCTCTGCAGGACAAGCCAGCGACCTTGCTTCAACTGAGCACAGGCTGGCTCAGGAGTCTCACCTTGGCTACAGGGCCATACGTTCATGTCACTTACGCTGGCAATAGATGACAATAATAATAACGGCCCTGGCAGCTGTGAATGGAGGCGAGAGAAAGGACCTGCTAAATTCAATCCGTTAATTCTTGGTTGCACAGACAGGTGCATAAATTCTTCTTACACACAAGGACTCACCAGTAACTCTCCTCTGTCACTTCTTATCAACATTAGGATGTGGAGGGGAAGAATTACTTTGGAACCTGTGGACTCTGTCGCCCTTGTGACCTCTAGGCTTTCTGCGTCTCAGATGCTGAGATGATACATGCCCAGCACAGGATCTTTTTCAATGAGTACATTTACATAATAGGGAAGTAATTTATTTTAAACAGGTGAGCACGTCTTGGCTTTTTAACCGCCCTCCCCCAGTGTCACTTAGTCCCTCCGGGATGAAATTGTAGATGCTCTAACTGGTTTCCTTCACACTGAAAGGAAGCTTTGTTCCTTGCTACTGCTTGTGTCATAATCCCTCGCTGAGTTTATCTCATCCCTTCCTATTCACAGGGTGGCCCCTGGACCAGCCGTCAGCGTCACGTGGAGCTGGTTAGAAATGTGAATGTTTGCGTCCCCACAGGACGTATGTTAAATCCTGACCCCACAGTGATGGCATTTGGAATTGGGGCCTTTGGGAGGGGAAGAGGCCATGAGGGTGGAGCCCCCAAGGTGGGATTAGAGCCTCATGAGAGGGACCCCAGAGAGTTCCCTCCCCCTTCTGCCAAGGCTGTGTGAGAATGCCCTGGAAAGACGCTGTGAACCAGGAAGAGGCCCTCACCAGACACCAAATCCGCCACCTGGATCCTGGACTTGCGAGGTCTGGGGGGGTCAATGTCTGTTGCTGATAAGCCATGCGGTCTACGGTCACGGTATTTGGTTGCAGCAGCTAAAACAGACTGAGACCTGCATTTTACCACAGTCTCCAGGTGCCTTGTTTGCACATTGAAGTTGGTGAAACACTGATTCTTAAACTCAGAGATCTAATGAGTTTAATCCCTTCATTAACAGAAGATTATCTTGAGGATCTGAAAGGTTAGGTGACTTGACCCAGGAATATTAATAGTTATGTTTGTTCTATAAAAATAATGCTAAGAGATATTAGGATCTTAAGAATAATTTGTTTGGAAAAATACGCTTTAAGCAGATATTTAAAAAAATCTATGGTGGGGGAAAAAGACCAAAACTTGATAGTAAAATGGTTAAAATATGAACAGAAAATTCACAAGAAGATTTAAAAAGTTATAAAATAGCCCTTAGACATATGAAACACATGAAAAGATGTGTTTTCTCTCAAAATCAGAGAATGAAAATTAAACTACACCGAAATCTCATTTTTCACCTGTTGGATTGACAAAAATTTTAAAAGTATGACAACACATCCTGCTGTTGATGCTGTGGAAACAAGGATTCCCGCATAACGCACACCCTTGTCCAGGGAATGGGGCGACACGTAACGACATTACTTGTGCCCTGCCTTTTGATGCCGAAATCCCACTTCTAGGAATTTACCCTGAAGTACTCCTCCAAAAGTGTGAAAATACATCTGCACAAGTTGATTGGTTGAAGCCCTGTTTGTAATTACAGAACACTGAATATGACCCGGATACAGTCTAAATGTCTCCACACAGGACAGAGGTTGGATAAAGTCTGGTCTGACCACCCAGTGGAGTACTGTGCAGTGTATTTTAGAAAAGAATGAGGGAGATCTTCCATACTGACAAGGAGCGATTTCTAGGAAACATAGTTAGGTGAAGAACAAAATGCAAAAAAAAGAAAGAAAAAATACTACCTTTGTGTAAGAATGAAGGGGAAATAAGAAAATATACATTTGAGTAAAAAGAAACATAGGAAAGATGAAGCAGAAAGCAAGGTGGGTGGGTTAGTCTGTTTTGTGCAGCTATAAAGGACATAGCTGAGGCTGGGTGATTCATAAAGAAAGGAGGTTTACTTGGCTCGCAGTTCTGCAGGCTGCAGGAGAAGCGTGGCGCCAGCACCTGCTCCTGGTGAGGGCTTCCGGGAGCTTCCAGTCAAGGCGGGAAGGGGAAGGGGAGCAGGCGTGTCACATGACAGGAGAGGGAGCAAGGGAGGGAGGAGGAGGGGCCAGGCTTCTTTAAACAACCGGCTCTTGAGTGAGCTAGTAAAGTGGGAACTCACTCTTTACGGCGGGGAGGGGATGGGGGGTAGCGGGGGTGAGGGAGTGGCCTCTCAGAACACACCTTCTCAGAGAGCTTCGACTTTCAGAAATGCAATGTTTCACGTGTGCAAAAATCAACAAGGCTGGAGAAAAACTAATATGGAATGACAACTTAATTCAGTGAACGCATCTCGACGTCAGAGGAATAACGTGACTAAACGGGGAGGGACAGGGGTGCCTTAAAGTAAATCCTAGTAAGTCAAGTGATCCTGGAACATGTCACGGTGACTGTATCAGGCTAACGACACAGAGAACCCCAAATGTTGTAACTTACATTAATAGCTTGCTCTATTAACTTAGTGCACCGTATCCCATTGTATGGCTATACCGTGTTCATTCATCAGTTGATGGGCATTTGGGTCCTTCCCTGGTTTTGACTATTGTGAATAATGATGCTATAAACATTCACATACAAATTTTTGTGTGAACATATGTTTTAATTTCTCTTAGCTAGATATGTAGGAGTGGGTTATATTGTATAACATTCTTAATTGGCTTTAGGAAGTTAGAATTTAATTAGCATTAAGGTAAAGACTCTTATATTTATCCAACGTCTGAAAATTTGAGTTCTACATTTAGGTTTTCTGTAACAAGTATATTAGTGAGGTGTGTGTGTATGTGTGTGCATAAATTCTGGGTTTTTTTTTTTTTTTGAGACAGTCTCACTCTGTTGCCCAGGCTAGAGTGCCGTGGCGTCAGCCTAGCTCACAGCAACCTCAAACTCCTGGGCTCAAGCGATCCTCCTGCTTCAGCCTTCTGAGTAGCTGGGACTACAGGCACATGCCACCATGCCCAGCTAATTTTTTTCTATATATTTTTAGTTGTCCAGCTAATTTCTTTCTATTTTTTTGGTAGAGACGGGGGTCTCACTCTTGCTCAGGCTGGTCTTGAACTCTTCATCCCAAACGATCTGCCCGCCTAGGCCTCCCAGAGTGCTAGGATTAAATTCTGGGGTTTGACTCATAAATCAGAAGAAAAGTTTAGGTGAAATTCAAGAATCTGTATTCACAATTAACAGAGGCTACTCATGTAAATTTCTAATCTACTTGATCACTCCCTGACACCTCTGCAGGAAAATGAAAAATTTTGGCTGGTCCTGGGTGAGGAAGAGAAAAACAGCCTCTGACATGTAGGAGCTGTCCGGGAACCACCCGCTGGCCTTGGTGTTGTGACCAATGGCCTGGCGCCCACAGCAAGGTACTGGTGCTTTCTTTCCTTTTGAACACAAATGATTTCAGAGAATATCAGAATCTTCATGATTGCTGAAGACAAAAACACAACCACTCCAAAATCACATCTGAATACAAGCAAAACAGGAAAATTGTTGAAGCCACAAAATACCAAACATCCCACTCTCCTGGCTAACAGGAGCAAGGGCTGCTTCTCACCAATTAGAGCTGCAGCCCTGCTCAGTCTGTTCTCACTATATGTGAAATTTATTAAGACACCTAACTATAGAATTATTCCCATTTCCTGACAGCACCCATCCAGAGCAAAGTCCCCCTTCCTTAAGCCCTTCCCCAAATTACCTAACACAAACCCAAATCCTGGTAGTCTTTTCTAACACCTCCTTATGAGATGCCCCACGGTTGATTAGGGTATTGTGTTTTCTTCCCTGCAATGAGTAATAAGCCAACTTGTTCAGGTGTATTCTTGGTGGCATTTGGAATTATCAAAATGATACTATTAGGTGAATCATTTGGATCATGTACTGCAAACCTTCATATAACAATATATGTTACCCTGGTAGGGAATATTGTATATCATGAAATGAAAAAGAACTTGTAGCTTAAATAAAGATTGATAACATTATAAAGCTTGAAAGATCAAAACAGGAATTAGGATATTTAGAAATTTTTATGAAGATGTGAAGTACTTGAGTTCTGATATTACTAGAAATTTAAAAATAGGAGGCAGTTAACTGAGCTAGCAGTTATTTCTATGAATCGTGTGCTGCTATACATTAGTTATTGGAGATGGATAACTCAGAAGGTAGCTAAATGAAGCCATTTAAAGAATTTTGGAGACTGAGCTGTTGAAGTTCTTTCCATCATCTCAAGATAGAGTAGACCCTCTATCTTCTAGTAGCAGAAAGCCACCCCCTTCTATGACCTTAAAACCAATGGCTGTTAGGATGCCAAAGTCCCCAAACTGAAAACAAGCCAAAACAATTGATGCAAATTGTCTATCAGAGAAGAACCAATAGATACCAGCGTGAGAGATGATGATTAAACTGTGGAACAGAGCAAACAGACTGCAGATCCCACTAGAAATTTTTGAATTTTTTATGTAATAGTATGGTTAATAGTAATACTGACTTTTATTTTGAATTTATTCTCTCATATTGTCAGATAAAACAAGTAATCATATGTATTTATATATTTAGGAATCAAGGTTTTCGTTATAAGAGAAAAGGCGATGCAATCATAGAATCAAGAATTTCCAAAGGAACACTGTCCTACTAGGAATGGATTGGTAATATCAATATGAACCTGTATCTTTATATGAAAATATTATTTTAAAAATTCATCTCTATTAGCCCCGCCCACTTAAATGGCTTAAGAGGACCCCCATCATGCATCCTAGGTGCCAAGATTCTGGTTTCCAATATTATTTTTCCCAAAAAATAAAAGGAATCAGGCCTTTTTGGAGAAAAGGCTCATTCCATGTCTGGGGCAGAAAAGTACAAAAAGAGCCTGGAACATCTTGCAGCAGAAAGCAAGATGTTCAGACAATAATGGAGATGACAGGACATGGGCGCTAATCTAAAAGGGGGTCCTACTGGCCACACTTAAGGGAAACCATTTAAGCATCAAGGGAAAATGTTACCTGAGGTTGACTGACATACAGTAAATCTGAAAAGTTGTTCATCCATAATGATACACAAAAGAGTTAACAAAGTTTCTAAAAGTAAGTGAATTGGATAGATTATATTTCAGAGTTGTCAATCATTTTGGTATCATTGACTTATTGTACATTTAAAGAATAAAAAACTAGTAAATATATAAAGAAACTAATAAAACTAATATAAAAATTAAATGTTACAGTTAGTAAGCATTTCCTAACAAATATTAGTAGAATGATCATGTAAGTTGTGGCTATGATCCTAAAAACACCTATTTAATATACACTGCAACATTCTATCAGGTTCTAAGTTTTTAAAGTTACATTTCTTAGAATCCCACGAGGTTCAAATTCTTAGAAAAAAATTTATGTGTTTTAATTGCTTGATGCTTTGGTGGGAGCTACAGAATTTCTAATAGTAGACATAAAAATTAGGTAATGTCTGTAACTTGAAACCAGAGAAGTGGGCTAAGTGATCACTTCTCTCTTGAAGTTACAAGATCATTAACAAAACCATCACCAGTGGCTTAGCACATTCGATTAGAGTTATGAACAAGAATCCAGGCGCCTGTCTCCTAGTCTGTAGTAGATAATATCAATTAGCTGCTATGCTAACTATCTTCCTCAGGTTGGTAAGCAGTTTTTAATCTGGAAAGGTTTAGAATTAAGATACAAATGTTTATGAGAATTAGACCTATTGTACAAACATTTTTTTTGGTTAAGAGAAAAACAGTGCATATTTGGTCTTTTGTGTAACCATAATTCGAGGGATAATTTGGCCTGTCTAGAGTGACAGCCCAGTAGCAGTTATTTGAAATGTATATTTGAGCAAAAGATTTAGACCAATGATTTTTAGGTGAAGCCTAGTTATTTCAGTATTGAAATGCTTAAAGAAAGCTTGAGATTCCTTAATATATGTCTAACTAACTGAATTTATAAGTTGTTGGTTTGTTCATTATATCGCTGTTTCTTGAAATTCTAAAAAAATAGCTTGAGGTGATTGCAGCTGCTGAATCTGTTTCTCTCATAAAAAAGAGGAAACCCTGCAAGGCAGGCACCTTCCCTGTGCCACTCCTTGCCGTGTCCTTCTTCTGCTGTGAACGACCACCTGAACGTCAGTAGGCTGCTTCTGCCACGCTGATCCCAGCCTCTAGGCCTCCCCAGATAGGGGTCCCGGGCCCCTTAATTTTTCCGCTAGCCCAGATACCCTACCCAGTAGCATGCTTGGGGATGGGGAGAGATGACAAAATATACTTTAAACATTTTGGTTTGCAGCTGGATTTCCTAACAGCCATTTTCCATGGTGTGCACCACCTACCCATATCACTTATAGAGCAAGGGAGCCCCTTTAAGGCTCTCCTGGCCTTCCCCAAGCAATAGGCATGTTTAGTGGTATCGCTCCTACTCTCTCTGTAGCCAAGGCTTCCGCCAGCGAGAAATCGAACACAGCCTTAGGCTGGTAGGAAGAAAGGTGATGATGATTAGAGATGGCATACTGCTCTGTCACCCAGGCTGGAGTGCAGTGGTGTCATAATAGCTCACTGCTACCTCCAAGTCTTGGACTGAATCGATCCTTTTTGTCTCATCCTCCCAAGTAGCTGGGAGTACAGGTGCACACCTCCATGCCTGGCTAATTTTTAAAAAAGATTTTGTAGAGATGAGGTCTTGCTATGTTGCTCAGGCTGGTCTCGAACTCCTGGGCTCAAATGACCCTCCAGTTGCAGCCTCCCGAACTGCTGGGATTACAGGTGTGAGCCACTGCACCTAGCAGAAAGAGCATTATGTTGCAATGATGACTGATCCTAGAAGTAAAATAGGGCCCCGAGTCAGAAGAAAAATAGTTCTTATTAAGTCTGCATATACTACTCTGAAGACTAGCCATGGAGTTCTTTTAGGCCTTTAGCTCTGAATTAAGAATGCAGTACAATTACCTTTAATATTGACGTCACAAGCATGGATCACCTGCTCTCCCTTGGGTACGCTTTGTCTATTTCCATTTACAAAGGGTTCACAGGACAGTGGGTTGATGTTAGACATCCATATACTGACAGTAATGCCAATTTAACAACCATTGTAAGGTAGACGAGGGTTATTTACACTAAATTAGCTTATAAAGGCATCTCTGTAATACAACATAGCAAGGACTCTCAGGTCATAACTCTCAGTCCTCCTGAATAAACAAGTCAGAACTGTATCTCAGGCAGAGTCCTGAGCAAAACCGGACTCCAGTGTCTCCCATCTTCCTCAGCCGGCGCTGGAACTCTCGTGAACGGAACCAAGATACGACTCCTACGGAGGAAAAGCGTTACCAACACACTCCTCCCCCGAACCACTTCCTGAGACTCTCTAGACTTGCTACCGCTTCTCAGTGGCTTTTCCGGTTTCTGTCCCTCTACTCGCGCTGTTACCGCCCCCTGTTTTCCGCCGCCGGAATTTGACGAGCTCTCGCGAGAGTTGGGCCTCTTCCTAAGCCGGCGCTCTGCAAGGTAGGTGTGCGGCCGTACCTCGGGCCGGAGATTTTTGCCGGCATGGAGGAAAACGGCTTTCGGAGTCAACCCTGGAGCAGCGGGTCCTGCTCACCGGGTGGGGATACAGCCGATTACCCGGCCTGTGCCCTCGGATGGCTTCTGCGGGGCAGGCGGGGCCGTGCGGGGGCCGCTGACCGCGGCGCGTTCTGTGCTCGCAGGGCAAGGCCATGTTCAGTTCCAGCGCCAAGATCGTGAAGCCCAATGGCGAGAAGCCGGACGAGTTCGAGTCTGGCATTTCCCAGGTGAGAGGGGTTCCCGGGCCGCGGGGCGGGCAGAGGCCCCTGGGGTGCCGGGGGGAGGCGGCCACGTGTGTCCGCGGGCCGGGTCCCGCGGTGGCGGGCCGCGTCCGGGCCCGGGGGGCGAGCGGGCGGGCGCTGAGGGTCGTCCCCGCTGTTCTCTGCTTTTCAGGCTCTCCTGGAGCTGGAGATGAACTCGGACCTCAAGGCTCAGCTCCGGGAGCTGAACATCACGGCGGCCAAGGTAACTCGCGCGTCCCAGTCGCGCGGGGAGGCGGTGGCGCGTCTTTGCCGCGCAGGGCTTGCGGGGGGCGTGTTGCGTTGTTAGGTGACCCCACGTTTCGTGGTGGCTCGCAGCCTGCTTCCTTATCTGAATCGCAGAGGATCCGATACCTGCCCAGGTGCGCTGCGACTTCGCAGACCACTCGCGTGGGGTGGAGAAAAGTGGAGTAGGGCTGGATCCCTTTAGGTCCGCATTTATCCCTAGTGAATTTTTTTTCTTTTAGGAAATTGAAGTTGGTGGTGGTCGGAAAGCTATCATAATCTTTGTTCCTGTTCCTCAACTGAAATCTTTCCAGAAAATTCAAGTCCGGCTAGTACGTGAATTGGAGAAAAAGTTCAGTGGAAAGCATGTTGTCTTTATCGCTCAGGTATCTGTTCCGTTAAATGTTTTGTGAATTTTGGTAAAATTATCTGTGTTTAGATTGCATTGGTGGTTAATGAAAACTATCCTTTTATGAGTACAGAGAACCTGTTCCAGGTGGTAGGGTGCTGGGAAAGTTGTTTGTGTTGAGTAGGAAAAGGACACGATTAGGAGTGGAAACAATTTAAGGAATCTGTTAAGTGACAGCTGTGTTTTTCAGCTGTTAAAACGGCTTTACATATTTACAATTCCATAAATGCAATGGGTTGCTTACACAGGTGATTGGTACTGAGCAGTGATTTTCTGCATGGTAGAACTAGTGGTCCTGTGGTCATGCTGCTCAGGTGAATCAGATGCAGACTTTGGGAGGGAAAAGAGATGCTGAGGGATAGTTAACAAGAAAAAGGGCAAATAGTAGAGAAAGGTTTTTTTGAAGTTCAGGTCTGGCTTTGGTGTAAACTGAAGTCTATGCGGAGTTAAGTGCCAGGATTGACCAGGAATGAAAGAAATTGTATTCTGGGTCAGTAGACAATTTAGTGCCTGTATTGGGTACAGATCTGTGTTGGGCCTTGTTGAAGGGGGAGCGATGTATTTGAGGATTTTGTTTTCAGTAGCATTTTTTACTATAAACTGGATTCTGAATGAGTAGCTGAAAATCGGAAGTAACTTTTCATGGAAGGGTTTCTGAATAAGTTGGTCTAGGTTGTTTTGCTTTCTTAAACTTTGACCTTGTTCTGTTACTCATTTAGCTTTTAAAGCAATTTGACAGTTCTTAGCTTTGTGTCAACTTAATGTCCTTTTTTTGGCATTTTGTTGCATGATAATTTTTACCTTGCAGAGGAGAATACTGCCTAAACCAACTCGAAAAAGCCGTACAAAAAATAAGCAAAAGCGTCCCAGGAGGTGAGTATTAGTAGCATCAAAATTTGTGTACCACGCTTAGTTTGTACAGGTTGTAATTTATAACACAAGCCAGTCACATGTGAATACTTACATTTTACTGAGTAACATTTGGTTTCCTGTATCTGTGGTGTGTTTAGAATTCATTTTAGATGTAAAGTGTATGTGTGTCCACATAGGCACCATAGGTATGGGTCCGTGCTGTCACAAAAGCTGAGACTTTGCTCTGGGTCTTGGACAAAGGATAGGAATGACGAGAAGGAAATCAGTAGTTCAGTGCTGGGATAAAGCTGCTAGACATAGTTGAGGTGGGCTTGGATGTATCTTTGCTTTTAATTTTTGCGGTGGATTAGAGGTAAAATAAAATTGGGTGGATTTTTCTGGTGCTAATACCACAGGTTAAAGTATTATTGCAGTTGAACAGAGTGATGGGAAATTATTTATGAACTTGATTGACTTACTCTGGCATAAACTCAAATGTTGACAGTTGGCTTTTTGACAGGTAGGGCTTTTGGTATTTCGTGAATGTCCCTGATGAGTACATCGTTTCAGACTTAGATTGTTGGATCCCTCCAGACTCTTCCCTGGGGACCAGTTTGGGAAAAAATGTAGTTGTCTCTCTACCAGATGGGCAAGAATCCTATAAAATGTATGATTTGTGGTGTTATTCCTAGTTAATGGATGAGGAAACTGACCCAAGACTTGGAGAATTTGCTTATTACTGCTAATAATGGTAGCCAAGAAAATTTTTTAAAAACTCAGTCTTATTCTGAAAGGCGACTTCCTACGAAGTGATTTTTAGGACTCTAGAACAGTGGGTTGGTGTTACTGTGTGGTACCGTGTTGTGGGAAGGAAGGTGAGGACAGAAAGGTTAGGTGTGGGGTTTCTAGAGTTTGACTTAGCACTTGGGGCTTGTTTTACGGGTAGTCGGAGCAGCATAAGAATTGAGGATTTTTTTTGTTTATCATGATATGTAAAGGAGATTTTGTAATCTCAATTCTGAGAGCCTGCGTTAGGAATTGAGTATAAAAACAGTCCCTTTGCTTTCTGTCCAGCTCAAGGACTGCTTCCCAGATCTGCAGCTTGAATTGTTCCTCATCCCAAACCTGTGTGAAATATATTATATATACATTTGGCTATAGCAGAATTCAGTGTTTTGTGCTCTGAAGCACTTTAAGTCCGTGTGGTTTGTGATTAAAGTTGAAATCTGAGAGATGATGCCAAGAATGTCTTTGAATCTATTCTAATTTGTATTTTAAAGAAAGCAATACATTTCTGTATTTACCTGTAAGAATATGCTTCATGAGCCCCAGTGAGTAATGCAGCCATCTGAGCGCTTTCTGAAAGGTGATGGAAAGGCTCTGGGAAGCGGATTTCCCTTTTTTTTTTTTTTTTCTTCTTGTTTGAGACAGAGTCTCATTTTGTTTTGTTGCCCGGGCTAGAGTGAGTTCGGTGGCGTCAGCCTAGCTCACAGCAACCTCAAACTCCTGGGCTTAAGCGATCCTACTGCCTCAGCCTCCCGAGTAGCTGGGACTACAGGCCTGCGCCACCATGCCCGGCTAATTTTTTCTATATATATTTTTAGTTGGCCAGATAATTTCTTTCTATTTTTAGTAGAGACGGGGTCTCACTCTTGCTCAGGCTGGTCTCAAATTCCTGAGCTCAAACAATCCGCCCGCCTCTGCCTCTCAGAGTGCTAGGATTACAGGCGTGAGCCACCGCACCCGGCCTGGGAAGCGGATTTTCTTCCAGCGTTGCTTTCTGTGGCTTTGGAACAGTCAGACCTTGGCAGTCAAATCCAGAGCCACTAGAAAACGTTAACTGTATATGGGGACCGCCAAGTGGGAAGTAGAAATGGATAGAATGTGTACTGTGGCCTGAATAAGACCTATGCAAATTACCATAATAGAAGGCAGCTCTGTACTGTAGAAAATAAGAACTGTCTTCTGACATCTCGTCGTACATAGTAGGCACCCCAAAAGTTGGGAATTAATTGAACCTTCTCATTTGTCAGATAGCAGCTAGGTCGGATTTGAACTTCATAGTGACACTCGGATGAGGAGCATATTCCACTGGCAGCACAGTGAGGATGGGTTCAAAGTCAGTGACCCACACTGGCGGGGGCAGCTATCCTAGAGCTGGTGATAGGACAGTATCTTTTGGGGTGGCATATTGTAGCCCTCATTTGATCATAGACAATAAGAAGCTTGGTGGTATCTTGGAGGATGGGGAGAGCTCTTGAAGGATCTTTAGTGGGTAAATTATGTGATCACTTCGGTACTTTAGAAAGATTACTTTGACAGCATCGTGGGGAGGGTGGTTTTGGAGATGAGCAAGATGAGTGAAGTGGTTATTACAGTGATTTGGTTGAGAAATAATACAAGTGAAAATAAAGATGTATAAAAAGTCCTTGCCAATCTCCCATTCCCTAGAGATAATCACTCAGTACCTTGGTGAATGTGGATTGTATTGAATATGCAGTTACTTGTATCACATTTGAAATAGACCAAGTTTTTTGAAAAAATAAGCTGCGTCTTACCATATTCTAGTTAGACAAAGAATTCGGTGTGAAATGTGAAATACAATTAGCCTATTTGACAACGAGTATGAATTTAGATTTTAGGAACCTGGAATTGACCATTTCATTTTGACTGCCGAGGTGCCCCCTGGGGTTCACCAGTGGGCAGGTGTTGCCAGATTGCTGACTTTCTGTCCCCATTCTTCAAGCCGCACTCTGACAGCCGTGCACGACGCCATCCTTGAGGACTTGGTCTTCCCAAGTGAAATTGTGGGCAAGAGAATCCGCGTGAAACTGGATGGCAGCCGGCTCATAAAGGTTCATTTGGACAAAGCACAGCAGAATAATGTGGAACACAAGGTAATGGTTTAGCATCGTCTCATGGAAAAGGTTGAACCACAGAAGAGGGTAGATTGCAGTGTACTGGTCTCCGTGCACCACCAGAAGCGAGAACTGGGAACTGCGGCCAGCTTGTCTCATCTGTACCTCGACCCGCTCCACTTTGGATTGTGTGTGTCAGGTTTTAAATCGGGAGATGTCTTAAAAATTGTACACTTGACATTCTCTGTACCTTTGAAGTTACTAGGAAAAATGGATGTGAAATAATTCCATGGTCTGACTGACAGTAAGGCTGTGTGTTTCTGATGAGTCGGGGATGGGGTGGTGAAGGTGTTAGAATCTTGGGAGAACTGTCAGTTTCCTTCAGACTTGAGAGAACGTGACCACCATAGACAGCCGCTGGGGTGCCCGGTGGCTTTGTCCCCATGGCACCTGCAGAGGAGTCCAGCGCGCAGGTGCGGTGGTGAAGAGTCCTGTCCCAGGACCCTGGGGATGAGCTTGTCCCCAGCCTCAGGACTGTTGTGGGCATGTCCTGTATATTTCTCACCTTCTCCGTACCTGGTTGTTGAGGAGAAAAACCGTAGAGGGTACAATTTCACAGAATTAGTAGGTTTTAAGATGAGTGTGTGTATTTAAAGTTTTGTAATGAATTATTTCTTCTCTTGTAGGTTGAAACTTTTTCTGGTGTCTACAAGAAGCTCACGGGCAAGGATGTTAATTTTGAATTCCCAGAGTTTCAGTTGTAAACAAAAATGACTAAATAAAGTATATTCACAGTATTCTGTTTCAGGCATGTTTGTCAAAACTCCAGAGACACTGACTGGTCCACAGCTACTTGCATCATCAATAGTTTTTTACATAGGCTGGAGGATTTTGAGCAGAGAGGGTGTATGTTTGTGCCAGGATGTTTGCTGTGAAGGGTACGCTTGTATCCACTGATGTTGCAATAGGTGTAATCTCATGATACTGCCCCAAATGGGTGAATATTGCTGTCCTACCGGTTTTTAAGTATATCTGCATTGGTCCAAGACAAATCTCCAGAACTTCTTCATTCATCTTGGAGAACTGAAACTGCCCATTAAACCAACAACTTCACTTCTCCCTTGTTCCCTCAGAATCATTGAATTTTTATACATAAATCCATGTTAGGTTTTCGAAAG
Source organism: Varecia variegata (assembly GCA_028533085.1). Classification (NCBI taxonomy): domain Eukaryota; kingdom Metazoa; phylum Chordata; class Mammalia; order Primates; family Lemuridae; genus Varecia; species Varecia variegata. The sequence continues at coordinate 1,486,577 of CM052437.1, forward strand.
ACTGAACAGTCGGGTGTAAGAGTGTAGTTAATAGATGATGTATAGACTTGGGTGTTCTAGTTCATAAGTGAAGGCATTGAGTGTAGCGGAAGTTCTTGAGCTTAAGACCCTGGAGCAGCATGAGGGGACCATGGTTCTTCCAGGTCTTTCTCTAGGTAGTAGGAGATGTCTTAAAAGAAAATTGATTCTTCAGTTTGTTTGCTTTGCTGCCAAGCAGCTTTCAAGAATTGCTAAACCCTAGACTTTGCTAAATCTGCCTTCCTGTTTATATAGGATGAAGAACATCTTAGGGAAGGCAACCCCAAATAACATGTTTTACATCAGATTGCTCCCACATGTAGACTAGTTGGATTGTGTAAACTTTTGAGGCAAAGCAATAGTATTTTCCCATTTCACAAATAAGGCCTGGTCAGAGTTGGACTGCTGGACCCCTGAGCAGCTCAGAGGCTGAGTCAGTTGTGTAGGTCCACCGGGTGCTTTAAACCCCCACATGCGCTTGAGCTGCCCTGTACTTCCTGGGTGAGGCCTGGGTAGTGGGTGGGTGAGGAAGACTCCCCTCCCCCATCTGCTGTCTACACCCCATCAGTCCCCATCATGATCTCCCCAGTCCTGACCCGTCCCTAGTTCTCGGTCTCCACAGTCCTGACCCGTCCCTGGTTTTCCGGAGTGAAGCCCTTGCCCAGGCCCAGGTGACATGCTGCATACCTGTCTCACCCTCCCCAGCATGAAGCCCTTTTGTTTCCTGATGATGTGTGTTTTGTGGCATTGTAGTGGGTTCATCTTTGTCCTGCTTACTGTTGCCTCATGTTTAACACATACTGGTCTTCAAAAAGTAACTGATGAAGGTCACAGGAAAATACCAGTTTTTGTGGCCATAAACCTGGAAACTGGTTGGACGTGCTGTAGGTGGACGCACATTTTACTTGAGCACAGTCCTAATATAATACGCTTTGTGTGTCACCACTCTGAGCCTCAGTTTTTTGGTCTGTAAAATGAGAATTTATTACTTGCTTCATTATATTAAATTAAAAATGAACAGATACCAAGTTCATTTTCAAACTAGTAGCTAATTAGTCCCAGGGATTTAAAGTGTGTGCTTCACTAAACTGCACTGACCACAGCTCCATCACCTGGGAGTCCTTGGGGTGTCCAGAGGTGGCATATGGGATGATGAGCCCTTCAACTGTAAATTGCAGGTGACAGGAATTGCACAGCACGGAGGAGCTGACTGAAGCGAATTCAGTCTTGCTTTTTTTCAGCTTGTGCGATGCTGCAGTTACAAGCAGTTATGGGAATTTGGGCTATGTTAAGTGGTTGCATCTGAAGTAGGTGGAGCGTGATTATGACACTTGCTGGTGTCACACACAGGTTCACTTCTCAGGCTGGGGAAGCAGGATTTACAAGCTGTCCTAGAGTGTTGTTTTTCTTTTAAAAACCATTTTGAATTTGTTGATTTTTCTATGATGTCAGTGGCTATCAATAGTATGCCTAGTAGATGTTAAAAAAAAATCCATCTCCAGGAAAAGAAATTTTACCATTACATGGGAAATAATTGTTTTTTAAACTACTGTAAGGAGCGAGCATATTTTAAGATGGCCATTGGGAAATGCTTCCATTTTAGGTGAAAGTTATATGTTACCTGTAAGGTACCTGCATACTATAAAAACTTGGAAACAATATTCTCACCTATTTAAGACTCTTAAGAAGAGTTTCCGTTGGCTTCCATTTGTTTAAAATGTTCAATCTCGTCTAAATCCCTTGCAAGAAAAAAGATTACAAGGACACCAGAAAAGGTGGAAAATTTTTATTTATTTTCAATAAAAACTTGGACATTTGCTGCGAAGGAAGCATAGCCGAAGATAGCCATTTGCATCTATCTTTGTAAGGGATCTTTAAAAAAAAAAAAAAAACAAAAAACTTTGGTAGCAGCTTTCTCTTACCACAAAAGTCTAGCAGAATATTGTAGTGGACTTCTGTGCACCTGTCGCCCGGCTGAAGCTTTACTGACAATTTGCTTGGTCTTGTTCGAGCTATTCCCACCTCTTTTTGCTGGAGAGTTTTGAAGAGAATTCTAAACATCATATTAGGAATGTTTTAGCTGTGATGATTACTATTTTTTTGAGGCAAGGTTTCACTCTGTGGCTCTGGCTGGAGTGCAGTGGCATCATGATAGCTCACTGCAACCTCGAACTCGCAGAGATCCTCCTGACTTGGCCTCCTGAGTAGCTGGGACTACAGGTGCCACCACACCTCGCTGATTTTTCTATTTTTGGTAGAGACGGGGTCTTGCTCTTGCTCAGGCTGGTGAACTCAGCAGTCCCCCACCTCGGCCTCCCAAAGTGCTGAGATTATAGGCGTGAGCCACCGCCACGGCCTAAGCTGTGATGATAAATAAAATCAAGTATCAAAATAAACTCAACTAGATTTTAAATTGTTATATTACAAAGTATTAAACAAAGATTTTCTAAATCTAGTCAATCACACTGCTTTTACTAAAATTAATACCTTGGTGAACGAAAAGTTTTAGGTACTATTTTTATTCATATAAAATTTCTTTGTGTTTTTGTAATGTGTATACTCTGTAATGTGTATACCATGGTGCTTTCTATATTAACTACACATTGGAGTTACTCAAAAGTTTTCCTTGAGATACACAAAACAGTTTGATGACCAAATTGTCTTCACAATTTTCATCAGTAAATTCAGTGTTAAGAAAGCTTAAACATATTGAATATTTTGGAAAGGTAAACGATTTAAGATCCTATTGAACAAAGATTAGATATTAAACCTGCAAGAATGGGACTAAACCCTGCTAGTTGTATTAGTCTAGTGTTTTCTTCCTGATTTGTACAATGTAAAAGAACTGATAAGGGTACACAAGGGTACGCAAAGTTTGTAAGTATT
>CM052437.1:1489980-1514199 GCA_028533085.1 Varecia variegata
CCCCGAGGGCAGGGCCTGAGCCGCACCTGTGGGCCTGTCGCTGGAAAGTAGGCTGGAAATCCGGGAATGGGCAGGTGGGTCAGTGAGTGAGTGAGGATCTGAGAAGTCCCAGCGTTCGTTTGTTCTGGGTTTCTCCCTCCTGCTGCCTGCCTCCCTTCCTGGGCGGGGGCCGCCCTCTCTTCTGAAGCCCCTCTCAGGACTTCTGCAGAGCGAGGGCAACATGAGTCTTGCCGAACACCTGGGTGTCTCCGGACGGAGTCGCTTCTAACTGGACAGGAAGTCCCCACGTCAGCTTTTGATACCCGAGAATTTTACAAGATCTAAACCCAGTTTGCATCCAGCAAATACCAAAAGCATGTGTCAGCCTCGGCACAGGTGCGGGGGCAGTAAGGGTTTCTTTCTGCTTTGGTGGCTGCACACGAGGGAGAACCAGAAACCTGCCGTGGAGGCAGCAGCCAGGTGCGCGGTGGTGGAGAGCAGTGGAATAGCGGGTCGGGCTGCAGGCTTCGCGGGGCCTGTTACCACGTTGCTGGGAGCTCAGGTCTGCAGGCCCCATGGGACGGCACAGGCCCTGCGTCTGAGGCGTGGCCCTGGGAAGAGACACGATGAGGACTCCAGACACGTGGGAAATCCACGAGGAGGAGAGCGTAGAGTTCTGTTCCTGTCGCATTTGTGAGCTTTTGTTTGCTCACTCGTTCATTCATTCACTCATTCATTTGTTCACTTAGCGCCTGCCCGACTCCAGCCCCTGAGCGCTTGGAGGTCTTTACCCATCGCAAAACTGTCGCCCGTGGACCCAGGCCCAAAGGGCACACAGTTGAAAGGCGTGGAGCCAGCTTGCGGGGGCCTGGGTTGTGGGCGAATTCGCTCTGCCTTCTACATTTTCCTTATTCTTGTGATATTTGCGTGAGCTCAGCCTCAGTCTACACTCAGAGACGGCCACTGCCATTAACATTTTAGCATGCTTCCTTCCAGCCTCAGGGTTTTCACACCCATGGGTCTCCCTGAACACGCTTCCCCAGTGGCCACCATCTCTGCAATAGCACAGGGCATCCCCGGCCACCTTGCCCTGCCTGGCTCTTCCCCAGGCTCCCATGCCCCTGTCTGTCTGTCTGTCTGTCTCCTCCAACCGCCTCTACTGCCAGTGCCTGGAGCTGTGCCTGATGGTGGGGGCCCACAGACAACGAGTGAGTGAGTGAGGAGTGCAGGACGCTGGGGTGGGGGTGCAGCGGGAAGCTCGGCCCTTGGATGACGAGTTGGTGCTTCTGAGTGGCTGCTGCTCTTGGAGCCAGGCCCGGATCAGCTCTGCCCTTTCTCTGCTGTGCTGGGGCCCTGTGCTCTCCCCTCTCCCCTGTGCTCTCCCCTCTCCCCTGTGCTCTCCCCTCCCCCCCCTGCTCTCCCCTCTCCCCTGTGCTCTCCCCTCTTCCTGTCTGGCCTCTCCCCTCTCCCCTCCCTTCCCTCGCCCTCTGTCTCCTGAGCCTCCTCCAAGCGTAGCAGATTCCGTTGCCCTCTTTGTTTCCAAAGTTTTAATGCCCCTCCTGAAGAAACAAAGGGGGCAACAAACACCTGCCCCTCCTGGGACAGTCAAAAGCCAGGAGCCCCACTCCCCTGGGCTCTCGCCTCCCCCCCAGGGTGCTGGGTTGCTGAGGAGGGGGGCTGCCCCCTCGCTGGTGGCCTTGTCTCCTGGCCGTCCACACGTGGCCATGGACTCCTGCCTGAGAAGTGAACCCTTAAACTTGGGCCTCTCCCTGGCACTTCAGCCCCCCCACAGCTCGGCTCTGTGGCCAGGGGCAGGGGTTGGGGGGGTGGGGGGACGGCTGCCGTGCAGAGTCCCCTCCCTCCATGCTGTTGGGATCGGCTGCTCTGAAGGTCGGACAGAGCCATGGGGGGCACAGGGCTGGCCTCCCCCAGTGCCCACTGCTTGGGGCCAGGTGACTCGGTGCCTGTGCCTGACCAGGGCTGCCGGGACACCTCCCAGGGGAGGCCCCAGACCCTGCCCAGGCCCAAGGAGGGGGGACCCAGTGTGCATGGCCTGCTCCTGTCACGAGCTGCCTGCCTGGAATTCTAGTCACTGTTCATTCCTTCCTTTGAGCAGGTGTCAACGTCCTGCCCGCGCACGATGAAGGGGGACCTGGCTCTCACGGGCGCTGTCCTCGGCCTGGCCTTCCTGTCGCTGCTGCCGTCTGGACGTCCCCAGCAGACTGCGGACGACGCCTGCTCCGTGCAGATTCTTGTCCCCGGCCTCAAAGGTAACCGGCGCCGGGTCAGCAGCCCCTGGGGCGGCTCAGCAGAAAGCACTGAGACCACCCCGGCAACCGTGCTCACCCCGTTGGGCCTCAGTCTCCCCATCTGTAAAATCCAGGGTTGGGCTGTGTAAAGTCTAACCTTTCTTGAGCTGTGGACTGTGTGACCCTGAAGACAGCTGTTTGCATCCCGGCCCGTGCACAGGGACCTGTCGGGGCCCCGACATCTGCTGTGGGCACTGCCCACGTGGTCTCGCGGGGTCCCCGGCAGGAGATGACCTCGTTGGGTCCGTTTTACAGACAAGGGCTTTTGAGGCTCAGAGAAGTGTAGCAATTTGCCTCGGGACCCACGTGGGCTCCTGTGCTGTTCCCAAGAGCTCTTAATATTCTTTATTTTAAAAACCAAAAGAAATCGTTTCTTTCTGCTTTGTCTATAATCGACTTCTGGACAGAGACGGCCGTGCAGAGCTGAGGCTGCCGCGTCCGAGGCCTCGCGTGGTGCCTTCGTTCAGGAAAACCGCCCGTTTCTACAGAGCGTAGGGAGGAGACCCCCAAACCCTGCGATTCCTCGGCAGGACCAGCCACGTAATCTGTGGGGCCCTTGTTTGAATATTAAGAATTTCAAGAAAGGACAGCCACACCCACACCAGGCGAGGGGTGCGTGGCTGCCGGGCGTGGCCGTGGGGCCCAGGCTGACCAAGCGGAGTCACGTGGCTGCGGAGAGTGTGGGGGGCGCACGGTTACTTCCCGCGCTCCAGTTCGGTTTTGCTCCTCCCCATCTGCGAGGGCTGCTTGGTTGGGGCCTGCTACTTGTCTCCCTGAGGTGCTGCCTTTTGTGCTGCGGCCTCTTTTTATCAAAACACGAGAGAAGTGTGGATTCGCACAGTGAGGAGCTGTCAAACCCTTGCTTGAAACAACCACCAGAAAAGACAAGCTCCACTTATCTCCGTGTTGTACAAAATATTAATGTAAAAAGATCGGACCTCTTGCAGGGTGCAGAGGCCGGACAGCTGGGGCTGCCCGTCGTGGGCAGGGGGACGCTGGTCCCTGCAGTCCTGCCAGGACGTCCCTCTCTGGGGCGGGTGCTGGCTTAGGACCGGGAGGCCAGGAAGTTCTCTAGCGAGGCCTGTTTGGAAGGTTCCTTTTCGTCTGCTTTCGCCCTGTGGTTGGAAGCCAAGGAGACAGTCCTGCAGCCCAGACAAGCCCCCTGCTTTGTGTCTTCAGTAGTGATAAACACGCTGACTTTCTTTTTAGCATTTTTAACTGGGTTGGAAGAAGCGCAAACTGACGTGTGCCTCTCTCAAGGTTTGGCAGAGGGGCGGTTTTGGCGCCTGTGGTGGCATGTGTGGGTGTGTGAGTAGAGCCTCTGGGTTCATGTTGGAAGATGTTGGCTGTGGAAGTCACGCCCCACCTGGCCACGGGGCCCTGGAGTCCCGCAGGTCCCTCCACTGGACTCTGCACCAGGTGGGGCTGGGCTGGGGCCGGCTCCGCTGTAGACCTCCCCGGGTGGCCACCAGCCTGGGTCCCCACGTGCCACCATCTCACACGTGTGTGGGGTCCACCTCTCTGGCAGGTGTGGGAGGGACACAGGCTGGGAAACAGGACAGGGCTGAGAGTGCCCAAAGCAGAAGATTTTAATACATGGTTTAAATGTATATTTATTGCTACAGAAAACTTCAATGTTTCCTAAAGCTGAAACAGTGTTTTCTAAAGCTAAAAATCTACAACAGTGAAATATAAAATTTTAAATATTAATAGTCCCTTTGTAATTTCATTTAAAAATACCCAAACATGTACAGTGGTGTGCACCTGTGGTCCCGGCTACTTGGGAGGCTGGGGCAGGAGGATCGCTTGAGCCCAGGAGTTTAAGGCTGCAGTGAGGCTGGGATGATGAGACCCCAGAGTGAGACCCTGTCTCAAAAACAAAAAAACAAAAAACAAAACCAACAAATATATAGAAACACAGAATAAGGCTGGAAGGAAGCATGCTAAAATGTTAATGGCCATCTCTGAATGTAGACTGACATATGATTACGAATGTTCATGGGGTAACAGTCTGAGCGTTCTATAGTTGGCAGATTTCACAATCTAAATGTAAAATTAAGGCAATATCAATATTCAGATGGCTCCGGGCTGTCAAGCACACTTTGAGGGCACTTTGAGCCAGGGACTTTTCCAGGTCCGCGCTGGTGACTGTGCGCCGACTCCCCCGGGTGCCCACAGAGGCGGCTCACAGGGCCCATGCGTCTCGATGCGACTGTCTCTGGGTGGGGGTGACTGGCAGCCTCCCCCCTCTCCCCGGGGAAGGCCTCCCACGCGTGGCTGAGTCTCTCACATCAGTGGTTTAGTGACAGTGTGACACAGACCGTGGTTAGTGATGAGTCGCTGCCATCGTGGGGCTCGGGCATCGTCCACAGGGGACTCGATGTTGTGCTTATTGCTCCTTTCACGCGTGTTCGCTGAGCGTCTGTAAGCAGCAGGATGTTGCTCAGAGGGTCCCGTGGGTGAGTCGGACGTGGACCCTGCTTTCCACGGGCCTGTCGTTCGGCAGGTGACTGGACACCTGTCCTACGCGTGGGGAAGCGTGTGCAGTGTTAGGTCCCGAGCCCTGGAGCTGCTCCTGCAGCCCCTGATTCGAGTCGCTGTTCCGTAAGACAGTTGCCAGCCTGCCAGCGCCACGGGGCGACTCTGCAGAGACACTTCTGAACTGGTCACTCCAGCCTTAAACCTGATGTCTTGTTCCGGCAGTCAGGCCCGGCCACGAGTCCTCTTCTGTGGTGGTGAGTCTGTGAATTGAACACAGAGCCACCTGGCTTCAGTGGAAGAATGTTGTTGTTCTGTGTTTAAGTTGGGCAACAGGGGAAGGGTGGGAGGGGGCAATCTGTGACAGGAAGAGCAAGTGTGGGGGCTTCCAAGCAAAAAAATTCAAGCTTGATGCAAATTTTGTCGACTGCAAAATAAACAGATTGGCACCCAGGAAGGAGCCTCTTCTCTCGTCGGCACCTCCTCCCTGGCATCCCTCGGCGTGGGGCCTGGGCCGGAGCGGTGGGGGCCGTGGAGCCCGCGCCCCCGTGTGGGCTTAGCCAGCCGCGGTCTGTACGGGCTGGTTGTCCGGTGAGCGCACACAGCTTCGCTGCCCTGGAGTGTGCCGTTCCTGTAAAACAGGGCTGCAGTATCAGTGCCACTGACCTTGCAGAGACACCGTGACGCTAACACAAGGTGACACTGTGACAGCAGACAGATGGGAGCCCGCGGGGTAGGCGGCTCCACGCCCCTTCAACAGGGGTTTCTGGGAGTCATTACGTGTCACTGCAGGTGGGTGTTGTGCCTCCAGCCATCCCTGCCAGCTTCAGGCCAGACCTGGGCGGGGGACCCAGCCCCTGCTTCCTGCTCCTGGACGGTGACTTGCAAACCACTGACGCTGTCCTGGGCAACCGGCCCCACAAGGGAGCAGGTCAGGTGTCCACCTGCCGGCATCCAGCGAGCGTCAGCAGGTGAGAGTGAGCCCGAGGGGTGAGAAGAGGGTCTAGAAGGATTTGTTATACCTGATGAGTCAGGAATTGCATTAATCAATGGAGCAAAAAATACAAATGCAATACAGTTCCTGCTTTTGGGGGGTGGAGTAGGTGCACGAACGGTCACCAGTCACTGGACGCACATTTACTGGTCATTGCAGGGCCAGGCTCAGAGCTGGGGCGGAGAAGCCATTGCCCGTCTCCTCGGAGTCCCAGCGTCAGCCCAGCACGCGGGGCAGCGTCTGGCCTGCAAGTCCCCCCAACACCCCTTGCTTGCTCTTGGGGTCCCGGGACTTCTGCTGGGTCCAAACGTGGCTGCGGAATCTTCCGCACCACATACTGCAGGCAGCCCATTGACTGCTGGGGCTCGAGAGGACACGTGTTTGCTCGCTCAGGGCCGAATACTGATACATTGCCTTTGCGTGTAGAGAGAATGACAGCTCCTTTTGTTGGGAAAAAGTGGTCTTTCCTTAATGGTTAAAAAAATTGACTGTGGGTGGGAAAGCATTTATATATATCAGCAAGCCTGCTGCTCAGAAGTCTGAAAGGTCAGAGGTTTAATCAAAGTAATCATTAACTGTCATCCCTTAAAACAAGGTTGACAGAGCCAGTAATGGGCCCCAAATGCCGCGTGCGCCGGGAGGTTTGCGCTTCTGTCCCCAGACGCGGCAACTCTTCTGTGGGACGAGCCGCTGGGCAGGTCCCTGGTCCTCCCCCTCTGGCCTCCCACGGCCCTGGGGAGCTGTGGCATTGGCCGTGGCCTGCGGGGAGGTCCCTGCAGACGTTGCTTGTTCCGATGCAGATGCCGGTAGGATGACAGGCCAGGGACGTCCGTGGCTCCTCCTCCAGGGGCTGCAGGTACGTCAAAGTATCTCACCTCCGTGAAAATAACTGGCGTGTGCCTTCCTGGTGGGTTGAAGATGGCCCCAGGTGCAATTTGGGCAGAAGCTTTTCGTTCACAGATTTACGTGTGACTTGCAGGAAGGAAGCGCGTGGTAAACACTGGCCACGTTTTCTTCGTTTCTTTGAGAGCGGAGAAAGCAGTGCTGCTAAGGAAGTCGGAGAATGAGGCAGCTGGAATGTAGCCTCTCCGGGTAGAGAAACAACTTGGCGACAGAACCTCATGCGGCAGATCGGCCCCAAATCAATACCTGATAAAGGAAAGGACACAGGGAAAATGCCACTGTGCTCCCCGGGTGTGTGTTATAAACTGCCTGTGATGTTTGAGTGGAGAGGTTTATAGAAATCCTGTTCCGGAGTCATTACCAGCAGGGCCATTTATCTTTATGACTCCGAGACAGGCGTGTAGCAGACACTCGAACCCTGCCAATGGCGTGCAGTGCTTGAAGTCAGCCTTTGTCCCGAGGAAGCGTGTGCAGGTCCGTGCCCTGGGAGGAGGCGGCGAGGGCAGCACAGGGCCAGGCGCCGTCCTGCCATACAAAGGTCTCCATGGCCTTTGGTGCTGCCCCCCAGAACTGGAGATTAAAATAGCTTTTTAAAAAATAGTTTAACATATTTTAACAGGAAACCTACAGGAACAGCACAGAAGAAGACAAAATTAAAAGCATGTGGTTGCATGTAGGACAACTTAGTTAGCAAAGCGCAGTGAGCGGAATGAGTCTGCTACGTGACGAAAATGCTGCCGTTTAGTTGTCGGAAATAAGAAATGTACTTGTTAAAAAAAATCCAAATGCTGGCAATGTCCAGAAAAATTCAATGGGTTTCTTTATAATTTTTGTGAAGCCAGAGTGCTAGGACTTGCTCACCGAAACGTTTCTGACTTGCATTGATGCTTCACATCCCTGCATCTGCATTAACAATTCACGCACAAACGAAAATGGAAGAACTGCCAATGTCTGATTTCTGCCCTCTACTTTTTCACTCGCAATCATATACTTAGGTACTTTTTGACCCTGTGGGGGGGAAAATGTCATCTTCAGAACTACCAAGAAGAAGAGAATTTTTTTTTAGAATGAAATGTGTCCCATCATGGTGGGTCCTTAAGCGTGTTCTCCACGTACGCGTGTGCTGGCTGGATGTGATCCGGCGTAACTGTCAGGTGTGTGGCATGGACAGCACACGGGTCCTCCACAAGGCCAACCAGAGAGGCCTCACCCGCCTCCGCCAAGCGCCAGCGGCTGGCTCTGGAGGCGCAGATGGATCTGTCTGAAGTCCTGAGCAATCCTCCCGCCAGACGCTGGCAAGGAAGTTTGGAATCAGGTCAGCAGACCTGTGGTAACATCTGATTTCACAGAGGGCCGCGGTGCCAGCCCTGTAGCCACGGGGCCTCTTCACCCCTCCCGGAGAGGGGGCATCTTGCCAGCCGCTCTTGTAGCCAGCGCTTTGCCTCACCTGCAGGGGTGTGGGGAGCCTGTCTGCGGGGCCGGGTGTGGAGGCCTCCCTGCTCACCCCTTCCCCTCTGGCTGGAGCTCGGTGAAAGCCAACACCAGCATGGAGTTTTCCAGGACGTATTTCATTCGATCCTCATCAGAGATGAGCAGACGGAGGCTGGGGAGCGTGCGTGGCCCGGGTGGTGAAGAGGTTTCCCAGCCCAGGCCCTGGACCCCTGCAGAAATGACACCGAGAAGTCCCGGGTGCCTGCTGCCCAGTCCTGGGCAAGTGTGATCCACCCGAGCTGGTCCAACCCGGCGTCCACTCAGCTGGGCCCTTGGGGACAATGGCGCTTAAGTAAAGTGATTTTCTGACTACCTGAGAGAGAGAAAGAAAACGCCTGTTAGGTCCTACTCTTTAGAGAGTCTTGCTGGTTTTTTTTTTTTTTTTTTTTTTTTTAGACAGTCTCACTCTGTTCCCCGCGCTAGAGTGAGTGCCGTGGCGTCAGCCTAGCTCACAGCAACCTCAAACTCCTGGGCTCAAGCGGTCCTACTGCCTCAGCCTCCCGAGTAGCTGGGACTACAGGCATGCGCCACCATGCCCGGCTAATTTTTTCTATATATATTTTTAGTTGGCCAGATAATTTCTTTCTATTTTTAGTAGAGACGGGGTCTTGCTCTTGCTCAGGCTGATTGTGAACTCCTGACCTCAAGCGATCCTCCTGCCTCTGCCTCCCAGAGTGCTAGGACTACAGGCGTGAGCCACCACGCCTGGCCTTAAATGTCTGTTGAGAAGAGAAATAGCATAATCTCATTTGTGTTTTAGAGATTTTATGGGTGTGTGTCAGTCCGTTTGTGTTGCTGTTAAGCAATACCTCAAGGTGGGTGATTTATAAAGAAAAGAGGTGGACTTGGCTCGCGGTGTGTAGACGGCACACGCATCGCACCGGCATCTGCTTCTGTGAGGGCTCCAGGGAGCCTCCAGTCAAGGCAGAAGGTGAAGGGGGAGCAGGTGTGTCACCTGGCGGGGGAGGGAGGAGAGGGAGGAGACACCAGGCTGTTTTTCACAACCAGCTCTCGTGGGAACCGAGAGAGCCCCCTCATCACTGCCAGGACAAGGGTGGCACCGGGCTGTCAGGAGGGATCCACGCCATAACCCAAGCACCCTCCCAGCCCACCTCCAACACGGGGACCAATTTCAACACGAGGTTGGGGGACAAACATGCAAACCGCCGCAGGGCATGAGGGTGGGTGGAGGCCGTAGCCAGAGTGGTCTTGGGGCACCGGGTGCCAGGGGAGGGGCTGGGAGCCAGCCCAGAGGGACAAACCCACTCCCCGAGGGGGACAGTAGGGCAAGGGAGGGAGGATCCCTGAGAGGACTGGGGGTCCGTGGACAGGGGCAGGAGACTGAGCACCCTCGGCCAGGGGAGGGGGGGGCCTCTCTGGTGGTTACTCCTCCCCGTGTCACACGGGACTGCCGAGTTGCTAAACGGATGTGACTTCTTCCGCAGGGGATGCAGGAGAGAAGGGAGACAAAGGCGCCCCAGGACGGCCCGGGAGAGTCGGCCCCACGGGAGAAAAAGGTACCTGCAGCCCCTGGCCCCCCCACCGGAGCTCTGCGGAGGGGGGAGGAGGCCACGGCTGATACTCTGGCTTCTGCATGGGCCAGGGCGAGGGGGTGGTTCCAGAGAGGAGGTGCCCGCCTTCTGGGGTCTCGGGGAGGCAGGCGGCGAGGCTAGCAGGCAGGGACGGGAGAGTGCTCTTCCCACAGTGCTCCTTGGTGCCGGCCTGCGGAGCCCCAGGAAATAAAGCGCCGGACACTCAGCGCCGTCCTCCCCCCTCTAAGCTGCATCTGCAAAATGAAAATAACAACGTTCAGGATCCCCTGTGGGCACTGAGTGTGATCAGTGTAGCTGTCTGTGGCAGCCTGGCAAAGGGGACGGACCCCGATCACCTTGAACGTGTTTCCTTTTGACTGAAATGGCACGATTCTGCCTGCTCATGGGATTGTGCTGAGGCTTAAAGGAACTAGGTCATACATGTAAAGGAACTAGATCATACATGCAAAGGAACTAGATCATACATGCAAAGGAACTAGATCATGCATGCAAAGTAGCTACACAGTAAATGTTCAATAAATGGTGGTTATTATCTTTAGGGTATATATATATTTCTTTTTTGAGACAGTGTCTTGCTCTGTTGCTGCAGTGAATAACCTTGTATATATGTCATTTTTTATGTGGACATAAATTTCTAGCTGTGTAATTGCTACATCAAAATGCATGTGCACTTAAAATTCTGGTAGATGTTGCCAAATTGGTCTCCGAGGGGATTGAGTCATGTCCTCTCTGAGAGGCGATGCCTGCTCCTCACACCCTCCCGACTTGGATGCTGGTCTGGGCATTAATGAAATGCTACCTCAGTGTGGTTTTCTTTTGCTTCTCTATATTGTGAATGAGGGCAGGCTATTTTTTCATGTGCCTAAAAATCATTTGTATTTCTTTTATGTCTCTTTGTTCTTTCTTTGGGATGTCTTTTTCTTTTTTTTTTTTAAACCCTTTGCATTCTTTTTCTTCTTGATGTGTAAGATACTTTTGTACTTGTATTTTCTGTACATATCTCTGAATATGTCTTTAGAATAAGTTGATAGAAGTGGAACTGTTAACCTTGAAGATTTTCAGTATAGTTCCCATGCCCTCTCGGATGCGTCCCTTTCTCCAGAACAGTTTCTCGCCGTTTTCACATGAGTGCTCCGTGTCTGCTGAGCAAATACGTGAGTGGGTGAGGCAGGGGTCACTGGGACCCAGCTCCTGGGGGTCCTGGATGCCCCAGCGAGTCCTGCTGTGCCAGGACAGAGCCAGGCGCACTGGCCAGGGTGAGCGAGGGCTGGCCAGGTGAGCAGAGGGCTGGCCAGGTGGGCTCGACCCTTAGATGCTTTCTCATCGAGAGAAGGGGAGAGGGGCTGGCCTGCCGCATGAGTTCTTGGGTTACCTTAGAAATGCAAAGTGCTCATTATTTTTACTTCATTACTATACGTCTTATAAAAGTTGGACTTGCTGTAGATAAATTGTGCTACTTATTTTATTATTGAAGTCATTATAACGTTTACACAGTGATAAAATAAGTGTCCCTCTATTTTCTTGTGTAGATGACTTTGTATTTCAGCATTAGGAAGTAGATATCGCCCCTATTCTAGATGGTCATAAATTCATTGCCACGATGTCATTTCATCGATGTTTTTTGGAGGAAAGATATTTGAGCTCCATGCACATGTCATGGCAGACCCTTCATGCCACATTGACGTGGACCCCCACATGCTGTCACCTACACCATCTGTCCCCTCAGTGGTTAGCTCTGTCCTCACGCTTTCTCATTAGCATCACCCTTTTATTCTCATTCTCAAAAGCCAACGCAAGCGCATGGTGACCACTAATGCTTTTAATGTTCTTTCTCAGTCTCCTGACAAGGATGGGCGCACAGAATAGCCTCATTTATTGCATTGTTTCTTGTGGTTTGACTACAGTATTGGGTGTCTCTTTGGGGCTGAGTGCTCGGGGAGGCTGCAAAGCCGAGAAAGGCCAGTTCTTGACCTAGCACAGTGGAGGAGACAGGTGGGTGGGTGGACCCAGGGAGGGTACATCAAGGCAGAAAGCCATGGGGCAATGTGGAACTGAATTTGGGCTGCATTAGGAATGCACTTCTTGGCTATTGTGAATAATGCTGCACTGAACATGGAAATGCAAGTATCTCTTTGAGATGCTGACTTCATTTCCTTTGGATGTGTAGCCAGCAGCAGTGAGATTGCTGCCTCATATGCTAGCTCTACTGTTGATTTTTTGAGGAACCTCCATGTTCTTCTCCATAAAGGCTGCACTAATTTACATTCCCACCAACAGTGTGTAGCGGCTGGCTTTTCTCCACGCCCTAACACTCGTTCTCTTTTGACTCTTTGATACCAACCATCCTAACGGGTGTGAGGTGCTTTTGATTTGTGTTTGCTGATGATTGGTGATGTTGAACACCTTTCATACCTGTTGGCCATTTGTATGTCTTCTTTGGAGAAATGTCTATTCAGATCCTTTGCCCATTTTTAAAGTGGGTTATTTGGTTTTTCTTTTGAGTTGTATGAGTTTCTTGTATATTCTAGAAATCAATCTCTTACCAGATATATGGTTTGCAAATATTGTCTGCCAGTCCATAGGCTGCCTTTCCATTTTGCTGATTGTTTTCTTGGCTGTGCAGAAGCTCTTTGGTTGGATAGTTTAGTTCCACTTGTTTATTTGTGCTTTTGTTGCCTGTGCTTCTGGTGTCACATATAAAAAAATCATTGCCAATACCCATGTCAAAGAGCTTTTCCCTTATGTTTTCTTCTAGGAGTTTTGCAGTTTCAGGTCTTTAATCTATTTTGAGTTGATTTTTATATATGGTGTAAGATGACGATCCAATTTCATTTTTTTTGGATGTGGATATTCAGTTTTCCCAGCACCATTGTGCATTGTTGGTGCCTTTGTTGAAGATTGGTTGACTCTGTGTGCATCATGGGTTTATTCTGGGCTTTCTATTCTGTTCCATTGTCTATGTGTCTGTTTTTATGCCAGTGCGTGTTTATGCTAGTACACCGCTTTGATTACTATAGATTTGTAATACAGTTTGAAATCGGGAAGTGCAGTGCCTTCAGTTTTGTTCTTCTTGCTCCAGATTGCTTTAGCTACATGTGGTCTTTGTGGTTCCATAAGAATTTTAGGATTGTTTTTTTCCTATATCTATGATAAATGCCATTGGAATTTTAATAGAGATTGCACTGAGTCTGTAGGTTGCTTTGGGTAGTACAGACATTTTGAAATATTAATTCTTTTGATTCATGAGCATGAGAAATCTTTCAATTTATTTGTGCCATCTTCAGCATCTTTTATTAATGTTTTATGATTTTCAGATGAGATCAGGCATGTTCAGGGTGGTATGGCCGTAGACTGTGTTATAGTTTTCAATGTACAGGTGGACAACACTTCCTTGCTTAAATTTATTCATAAGTATTTCTCTTTTTTTTTTGATGCTACTGCAGATGAGATTGTTTCCTTAATTTTTTTTTTTGGGTAGTTTTGGCTAGGGATTCTGAGGCTCTCTTGAGACCTTTTCTATGCATGCTTCAGCTCCATAACTTTTGTTCCCTTTTTTGGGGGAGGCGGTGTATACTTCAGATTATATGCTTCTCTTGATCCCACAAAGCCATTCTGGGTGCTGAGAGCCTCTCATTTGTTTTCTCTAGGGAAGTGCTGTGAAATGCTCAAGTTTATGTGTTTTCTCTCCATCCGGCACAGTCAAGCTGTCTGTGTATAAGATGCTTGCACTCATCATCCACTGGGGTGCCCTTGGGGAGCTGGGGGAGGGAGGGTGAAGCGTGTGAGCATTTGTGTGCCTGTGGATCAGTTGGGGTAGTCCACAGGTGAAGCATCCCAACTGGCTTGTGGGCAGGCTTCCTGATGGAACCTGCAGAGCGGTTATTAGGGTCTGTGGCCTCTCTTCCCTGCTCCTATCCTCTCCCAACTACTCAACCATGCCAGTCACCTCTGTATCTAGGTGGGGTGAGAAAGAAACGGGTGTCTTTGGGCAGCATGCTGCCTGGCTGGGGGAGCTGGGTGCTCACTCACTATACTTTCACTTACTCCTGTGGGAGAGATTGTGGGTCAAGGTGGTCTTGGTTGGTGCTGAGCTGTGCTGCCTTGGGGAAGGAGTGGCACAGGTAAAGTGAAACTGCTCTTATTCTCCTCCAAGAATGCATCTATTGTTGGAGCTTTTGCTCCAGTGGTGTGCTGGAACTTCTCCACTGGACTTTCAGACTCCCCCAAAGGTACTCTCATCCATGGGTAGTTGTCACAATCAATGCTTTTGTAGGAGGATGACGGTAGAAAGCTCATGTTCTCTCATCTTCCTGATATCACCTATATGTGCATGTCTTATCTCCCTAATTAGACTGTAAACTCCTTGACGGCAGGAATATCTGAATCACACTCTGCCATCCTGCAAATAAGTGAGTCAAAGTCTGTGACATAGTATAATATGTGTTCCTAATTATGGTGTTGATGGATTCACAAAGGGTCATTAAGCATACACTGGCTACCGTAGAGATTTGGGGTTAAAGTTTGATCATGTCTTCATTTTTAGCTTTCAAAGGAGCCTAATAAAATGGTCCACAAACACAATAGGATTCCAATCCAAGGCTGCATGTCTTCTATCTTAAAACCTCTGAGGAATTCCTCTCTCCTTTCCTCTTTTCTTCCTTCCTTTATCCTCCCACTTAGGAGTGGCAGGGTGGCAGCAGGCGTCTTTAGGCTCAGATCCCTGTCCGCACTGGTGCTCAGGTGTGGGCCAGGCTTCCAGTGCTCAAGGTGGCCTTGGAGGACCCTGCTGAGGGGTGGGCGTGTATGGGGGTTGGGCCCGAGGCAGGATGTGGTGGATGGCGACTGTTGAGATGGCTTCCTTGCTGCTCCACGTGGGGTGCAGGGCCATGGCCCCAGCCCAGGGTAAGAGGAGGGGAAGGGGTGCAGGAGACCACTGGATAATTGAAGGTTTCTGAAATGTGGGGCCACAGAGGGCTAGAAGTCCACAGATGGGTGTGACATTTGGCATCCCAGGGAGTCAGCCTAGGGGAGTAATACCACGGGATTTAGCATTCAAGGGTCTACACTGTATCACTTTTTGGCCCTATGACTTTGCAAAAGTTATTTAAAATCTCTGGTATCCTAGTTGTCAAGTGGGGTAGTCATAATGTCATATTTATTTTTTCTAAAGGTCACAGTCACCCATGGCAGCTTTTGACCTCCCCAACAGGAAGTGCACTTCCTAGGAATGGGCCCTTGTAGAAATGGGACCATAGGATGATAGAGCTGGAAGTTCCACTCTGTTGGGCTCATTTACTTGGAGCCCAAGACTCAGAGGGTAAGTGACCAATCTGCCCATGGTCACATGGCCAGAGAAGGCCTGGAGCCCAAGCGCCATGTCCAGATCAGTGTGGCTTGCTGGGAGAAATGGGGTTAGGGACGGTGTGGACCCACCCTCAGCTAGGTGCGGAGAGACCACAGATGTGGAGCCGGTGGATCAGGGTTTGCACTGCGGCTCCACCGCCTGCCAGGCACATGAGCTTCTGAGCCTCCGTTTTTACATCCCTGTTTCCACTGAGAATGACAGTGGGGCGGGTCTGGGCACATGTCCAAGTGCTTCTTGAACGGGGCTCCTGAGGACGAGGGGTGCACCTGTGAGCCGGAAGAGCGTGGTCTGGGTGCCACGGATCCATTCAGACACCAGCCCCCCAGCTTCCCAGCTCTGCGGCCCCTGCAGACCAGTTTCCAACCTGTGACACCAAAATAACAACACTGGGTATGGTTGCCCATCCGTGGGCCACTGCGGGTAGATCCATGTTGCTTTCGTTGTTCTGCCTCCAGGGCCTGCCATGGAACCTAACACTCCGAAGGTCCTCAACCAACTGTTTGAAAAATATCTTGAGACTTAATATCTTTGAGTATCTCTGAGCTCTGTGGCTGTGGCTGAGACCTATGGCCGAGGGCCCTGGGTCTGCGCATTCGGACTCCCTTCCCCAGGTGAGGGAGCTGCCCCCCTGGTCCTGGACAGCCGGGCTATGGGCGGGGGCTTCTGTTGGTGCCAGGCTGGGTTGCACTCTGTGCTTGTCTTGGAGCGGGGCTCTGCCTCGCAAATGGTGGCTCACAGGACCACCAGGGCTCTCCTTAAAATGCGGCTCCTGGTTCCTGCTGCTGCCCGGCAGGATGTGGGCTCTGGATGCCCCAGCCTAGGAGGGGCAGGCTGTGTCTGCCTGGGCCCTGGCCTGCAGGTGGGGCTGCGTGCCATGCCATGCCGGGAGAGATCGTGTGCTGCTGGGTTGCCTTTTCTGAAGTAACAAAGCCAGGCCAAGGGCCTAGCAGAAATCTCCTGCTGTTCTTTGTTGTTTATTGAAATAAGAACCATTTCCATGTTTGTGGACTCCACGGCTGTGTGGAAATAGTACAGAGAGTGGCTTTGCTGACCCGACCTGCCAAAAGCGTGTCGTCTCAGCCTTCTTGGCGTCTGGTTCCCAGACACACGCTAAGATGAGAGTGAGGAAGCCGCCCTGCCCCCCATCACAGAAGCTGGGGCCCTCCTGGCAGGAGGAGGAGGAGGGCGACCGTGACGGCTTTCTGGGCTCTGTCATGTGCACATCCTCCTTCCTTAGAAGTTGCTGAGGAAGCTGAATCCCAACGCTCTTTCTGTCCCTTCTCCACTTCACAGGACTGTGTGATGCCTTCATTAGAACTAGTAAGAATTGTGCACCTGCTGTGAGATGCCCCCACTGCTGTGCGTGTCCAGGGGACAGACGTGTGATGGGCTGTGGGACGGGACATCGGGTAGCTCCCAGCGCTCTGGGGTGCTGCAGCCAGCAGCACCTGCGGCTTACAGGGAGGGGATCTAAGCGCGGTGGAGCCTGCGGTGGGGCCTTGTGTGCTTCCTGCAAAAAGCTTGCTGTCATTCGGAGGAGCCTGAGACCTTGGAAGTAGGAAGAGGCGTCAGAGCTCTTGTTCTAATCTGCTCTCCTTAGAGAACCTCTATTGTTCTGCCCAAGGCTTAGTTTCCAGTAAACGTCTGCAAGTTAACGCAAGTCTGCTACAAAAAAGGCTGCCGATTGCTGTGAAGTAGAGAATGTGTTGACAGTCTCAGTGGATTTTAATGGTTCTCATCTTCTTCTTCTTCTCCAAGAAACCCAGAATAGAATATTCTTATCAGAGACAGCAGCTCACACCAGCACCAGGTCCCGGTGTGTGTAGCAGTTGATGTGGAGGGTGAGGTGCGGCGAGAGGGGTCTCCCGGTCACTTCCCCTGGTCTGGGTCTAAACTCAGCTCTGTGCCTGCCAGCTTTACAACCCTGAATTTTGTGGGGATCAGAAGTGTGCTTATGTGCATGCACCTGTGCATGTGTGTGTAGCATGTATGCACATGGTGTCATGAATGTGCACACAGCATGCATGTTTACATGCACTTACATGCACACATGTAGGCCTGCATTTTTGCAGGTGCATATGTATGGCATGTATGTGTGCATACATATGTGCACATATATGTATAAGTTTGTATTTGTGCTTGTATGCGTGTACATCCCCACATGTCCACACATATATAGTGGTGTGTATTTGTGTGTGCATGCATGTGCATGTCATGTGTATATATTTGTGTATAGTATGTGCATGTATGTGTGCATGTGTGTAACTGCACATGTATATGTGAATGTATGTATATGTGTGTATAGTGTGTATGTGTGCTTATATTTGTTCATGTGTGTAGGCATGAGTGTACATGTTTGTGTGTGTATATGATTATGCATGGTTGGTGCCGTGCCTTCGGCCCCCAGTTCTTAGACATGCAGCCACCCCGTGGTTGCTGCCCTTTGGGGGGTGCCTTTGGTTCACACTGGGGCCTGGCATGGAGGCGGAAGTAGCCCAGGTCCACAGCAGAGAGATGCAGGTTTGGAGCCCTGGACGTGCCGTCAGGAGACCTTGGTGTGAGTGACATCAAGAGCCCACCTCGTTCCTGACGCTGACGGTGACCCGCAGTACTGAATGCCACGAGGACACCGTCTTACAGATGAGGAAACCGAGGCTTCAAGAGGTCGCAACGCATCCAGGGGTCCGAGGGTGGGCACAGGGGTTCAGGCCCGGCCTGCCTGCCTGCCTGGAGAGCCTGCGCTCTGCTCATTGGACACTCCAGTCCCTTGCTGGGTCGCTATGTGACCTGCGGGCGTCACTTCACTCTTACTTGCTTCTCCGCTGGAGCAGAGGGACAGGGTCTCGGGCTGCTTGGGCGGCTGTAACAAATACCGCAGGCAGGCAGCTCAAAGTGCAGAGATTTGTCCCTCACGGTGCTGGAGGCTGGAAGTCCGAGATCTCGGTGCCGGGAGGGTGGTTTGTATTATTTTCAAACATGAGTTCTGTCGTAAAACAAATACAGTACAGCTCAAAATATCAACAAAGTGTTTGGAAAAGATGTGGCTAATGGACACATAGTATGTCGATGGTTTAAAAGTTCCATTCTGGTAATTTTAATTTTAAAAATGAGCCACATGGACAACCTGAGACCAAAGTGGATAATGATAAACTAAAAACTGTAGTGGAAGTGAATTCATCTCAGCCTACGCATAAGTTAACAAGGTTTGACGTTGCTATTCCAACAATGTTAGACCATTTAAAACAAATTGACAAGGTAAAGAAGCTGGATAGATGGGTACCACATAAATTAAACAAACGTCAAAAGAGAAATCATCTTGAATCTTGCCGTTCTTTGCTGTCATGACATAAAGGTGAACCATTTCTACACTATATTGTTACACGTGATGAAAAATGGATTCTTTTTGACAATCAATCACAAGCATTCTGCACAATGGTTGGATAAAGATGAAGTGCCGAAACACAGTCCAAAACCGAATATTCATCAAAAAAAGCTAATGGTGTCTGTCTGGTGGTCCAGCACTGGTATTATCCACTACAGCTTCATGAAACCTGGTCAGTCGATGACAGTGATGTCTACTGCAAAAAGCTGGATGAAATGATGAGGATGCTTGCGATTAAGCAGCAGAGATTGGTCAACAGAGACAGGCCAAGCCTCTTGCAAGACAACACTCGACCACACGTCACACAAACAACCCTGCTCCAACTACGGAACGTGGACTTGGAAACTCTCTGTCATCCACCGTATTCCCACACCTTGCACCAGCTGACTCCCACTTCTTCCAGGCTTTGGAGCACTTCCCGCAAGGAAAATACTCAATTCCCAACAGGCTGTGGGAAAGGCCTTTGGCGAGTTCATCACCACTCGCTCTCCAGGCATCTTTGCTGCTGGCATAAACGAGCTACCATTAAGATGGCAAAACTGTGTCGATAGTTTAGGCGCCTACTCTGATTAATTGTGCTGCTTCTTGTTTGAGATATAATAAAGTACACTTTCAATTCGAAATCAGACATTCCTCACACGCGGTGCAGTGGCCTGGCTGCGCCCCCACCGCCCCAGCGGACGCTGAGCTCTGCCACTCGCCACTCACACGGGGCCCACGCAGGGATCGCCGCGTCCTGGCCGGGCCGGTCAGGGTC
Source organism: Varecia variegata (assembly GCA_028533085.1). Classification (NCBI taxonomy): domain Eukaryota; kingdom Metazoa; phylum Chordata; class Mammalia; order Primates; family Lemuridae; genus Varecia; species Varecia variegata. The sequence continues at coordinate 1,509,192 of CM052437.1, forward strand.
TCCCCTGCTTCCCTGGGAGCCCCCAGGCTGTGTGTGGCCCCAGCTTCAGACCAGCAAACCACGGCTTTTGTGCTGCTCGACGAGTCATTTTTATTGTATAATCAAATAAGAGAACAGACATGGATGTGTCTTGTAAATCAGTGCTAATGTGGGCCATTTCTGTGGGCCGTGCGTGTGTGTGTGTGTGTGTGTGTGCACATGTGCGTGTCCATTTCCGCCCAAGCTCACTCCCCAAGCCTGTGCTCTGTCCTCTGGTTTCCACCTGCTCTGAACTTCTGGAAGGTTACATCTACTTAACAGAACGAGCTGGGTGTTCCTGGCAGGGCTCTGAGCATGCAGTTGGTGTCAGAGCACGATGGAGCGCCGTCTGTATGCAGCGTGAGTCCTTCCCACCAGCCCTCTCCTGCAGAGCCGCCTGCGCTGAATTTTGTTTAGTTTCTCTAACAGTGGGTGCTATAAATGATTACAAAATCCTAATCACTCGTAAGCATGTCCATGACAAAGTTATTAAATTAGGACTGGTCGCCTGTGTATCTTCCCAGTTTCCCCCGTGGCGCGTTTGCTGTTGTTGGTTCTGTGGTGGCCCGGTGGCAACAACCACAGATCGGCAGGAGCAGTCGCCTAGGGGCTAAGAACTTTGTGGGACGACAGCTGAGCGTGGAGAGATCCTGTCCTCTGACCTAACCTGTTCTTCAGTCTTGGGGCTGTGATCAGAGAGATGTCCTGTGGGGCCTGGTGCCCGTCTTGCTATGAGTGAGAGGGGGGTGGGACAGAGGGCCGAGGACCCACACCCTGCTCAGCACTCCCGTGGTGACAGGTCACGTGGAGCCAGGCGTTTTGCTGTGGAACTGGTCAAATTAGGGGATGTCTGATGAGGCACTCGGGGACCCTCTCCCGCACCCTGAGTTCTCCGTCACACACCAGAGGAGCCCAGTGGCTTTGCCAGCTGACACCACCCACGTTCCCAGGGTGCCGGCTGAGTCCGGTTTGCAGAGTTGCGGGTGCTGGGTTTGGTCTGGGTGCAGGGACAGGAGCTGGGATGGAGGAAGGACAACCACTCTCTCCTCACAGTCACGGCGTGGACAGACCTTGGCTGCGGCTGGGACTTAGGGGCGCCCATTTGGCTTCCTCCATGCCATGGTGGGTGTGACTTTTAGGGGAAGTACCTCTCCCTTTGGCAGTTGTATCAACAGGTGAGCCGTGAAGAAGTGTCCAGTGACAATCACACGTGACCTTGAAGACATTGAGAGCTGTTGTTTTTTTTTTAGTTTCCTCTTGTGTATGTGCATGTGTGATGTATATTGGATCATCTGTGCGTGTGTGATGTGTGTCAGGTCACCTGTGTGTTATGTATGTCAGATCACCTGTGCATGCATGTGATACATGTTGGATCACCTGTGCATGTGTGTTATGTATGTCAGATCACCTGTGCACGTGTATGATGTATGTCAGATCACCTGTGCATGTGTGTGTGACATATGTCGGATCACCTGTGCATGCATGTGTGATGTATGTTGGATCACCTGTGTGCGTGTGTTGTTGAGTAGGAGGCCGCTGCATCACCTGAGCACCAACCAACCTTGATCTTGTTGTTTTCTGCAGGAGACATGGGGGACAAAGGACAGAAAGGCAGTGTGGGTCGCCATGGAAAGATTGGTCCCATTGGCTCCAAAGGTACTTGTGATGCGGTTCTTGCCTCAACCCCTCCCAGGCTCCCAGCCGAACACTGGACACCTGAGATGGATCATGGACTGAACCTTCTCACCTGTGTCTTGTTTGTGTGCATTCTGCATGGTCGATTCTGTCGCAGTGCCTGCGCTTTGGGAGCGTCAGTGAGCTGCTAGTTCTGTGCCCACCGGGGTGGGGTGCGGGGCTCCCCGCTCGGCAGGGTTAACACAGCGCCCCAGGAAGGAGGGTCTGGAGCAAGTGTGCTTGGGCAAGATCTTGACTTTTCAGCTACAACTTCCTTAATGAGTTTGTTAAAACCCTCGGAGCCTCTTTTAAGTAACGGGTGGACCATGCTGGGAAGCAATGTGTCTCTCCACCCAGTTGTGTTTCTTTGGCTTTTTGAGATGATGGGATGGCCCTCAGAGCGAACAGGGCACACATGGCAGCAGCAGGTGTGGGAGTGGCAGCTCTGGTGACACCTGCAGTTTCAGATCACACCGTCTCTGCTGCGTTTGACTCACACCACGGTGGTGAGGAGGGCAGATGGGGTCACATTCTCCCCGTGACGAGGACAGCGAGGCCCAGGACAGTTAAGTGTTGCTCAGAATCTCGCTGCTCTCAGGCCGCCCCTCCTCATGCAGTCAACGCGTGTTCTCTGAACGCCGGGTTTGTTCCCTGCCTGTGCTGGACCCCGGGGGCAAGGAGCCAGCAGTCCCTGAGCTCTGCACATGTGACCTCATGGAAGTCCCCCCCAGGTCCTGCCATGGCGCCAGCAATGTGGACGCTGGGCTGGGGAGGTCAGTGGTTGGTGTGGAGCTGCCCTGGGACCCGGAGGCAGGGAGGGTCTGGCTGGGCTGCCCAGTTCCCGTGCAGCTTCTCGTAGCTCACGCCTCTGCCTTGGGGCGGTTGACCCAGGCACGGTGAGGCCACATCTGGGGCCACGGACCTCCCCTCCCCCAGCCCCGCCTGTCCCTGAACGGGGAGGGGAGGGTGACCAGCTCATCTGGGCATGTCCTGCCCTACGGCGGCTGACTCAGCAGGGGGCACACGGACAAGCGTGGGGTCAGGACGGAGATGGACGCTTTAAAAAACTTAAATGAAATTGTGGTAAACATTTATGACACAAAACTCACCATTTTAACTGTTTTGAGTGTACAGTGCAGTGGCACTAAGAGTATTCGCCCTGTTGTGCAGCCATCGCCACCATCTATTCCAAACTTTCTCATCGCTCCAAAGAGAAACTCTGTACCCGGGAAGCAATAACCCCCCCTTTCCTCCCCCAGCCCTGGAAGCCTCGAATCTGCTTTCTGGCTCTACGAGTTTACCTTTTCGAGGTGTTTCACACAAGTGGAATCCTAACAACATCCACCCTTTTGTGTTCGGCTTATCTCACGCAGCGCAAGGTTTTCAAGGTCACCTTTGGCAGCGTGTTAGGTCCCTCCCTCCTGGCGGCTGAGCGCTTTGCCACCTCACGGGCGAACCGCACTGTCTGTCCTGCGTCTTGTTTCTGCCTGTGCGGGCGCTGTAGCCGCACCGCCGTGCAGCCGGGGTGTGAACCTCCATATGCCGCGTGTGCGGGCAAACCTCAGCGTCCCACCAAGGACGGCTCGCCGCGCCCCTTGGTTCGCTCTGCTTGTTTGGTTTGCTTCGTGTCTGAGATTGTCACCCGGGGTCCTTGTCCAGCTGCACTGGCAACTTCCAGCCCCCGGTGTTGGTGCAGAACACGCGGAGCCCGGCGGGCGGCGGCTGCCAAGCTCTTTCCCTCCTAGGCGAGGGAACCTGAACCCACAGACGCGGCAGCGGTGGGTCCTTCTCAGACGTTTAGGTTCTCTGGGTGCGAAGAAAGATAGTGCTTCAGGAATATTCACGCGACTTAACATAAACACTCCGTGTTTAATTTTGGAGCAGCTAGAAAGCTTTGTTGCCATCATTTTGTCCGTAAGTTGAGAGAAGTTGAGGGCACTGTGGTCCGGTGGCTTGTCCCATCCCAGGGGCTAGGACGGAGCCCTGGGTCCTTGAGTCTGGGCCCTTCGAGGACACGGTGCTGCCTCAAGAGGGGCCAAGAAGGACTTTGATGGCAGCGTGAGGCCGTGAGTTCTGCTGACGCCGTATCGCTGAGGTCCACCCTCGCTCTGCCCTGCGTGTTCTGTCTGGACTTTCCGCTGTCACAGGGCACGTGCAGGAGCTGGTGTCAGAGTCCTCGCCCCTTCTTCATGGTGTTAAGGACACATGAGATGATGTCTGCAAAGTGTTCTGTCAAATATCTTGGATTTTCCAGACTTGTCTTAAAGAATGATCCTCTGATAATCCCTACAACCCCACAATGTGTATATGGTACACATAGTATAAATAGAGTGGGAAGAATTGGTTATCTACGGGACAGAGCCCCTGTACTGCCCAGCACAAACAGGGCCTGGGAGAAACCCCAGGGCATTATGCAAAAAACAATAACATTTTAAACCTTGATATTTTAGAACTCATGGGACGTGTCCAGCCCTGCTTGGTGACTCTGACCTTGCTTTTCATTTTCAGGTGAGAAAGGAGACACCGGTGACATAGGACCCCCTGGCCCTAATGGAGAACCAGGTATGGCAGAAAGGGTCCAAGGATTTTTAATAAAATCTATTAAAAATTGTGCTCTTAAAAAAATGTAAACCATTAAATAAAACTACAATGGGCTGGAGAGCAGGGCTACATACGGCTGACAATCGCACCCTCATGCGGGTGCTTCAGTATTTGATTTCCTTCTCGCGGAATGTGTGAGTGACCTTCTCAGGAGTGCGGTCTGCCTGCCCACCCGTGCGGTCACGTCTGTGCCCGGAACCAGGCTCGGCCACACCCGCCCTAACGCCAGCAGCCTGGTTTCTTAACGCTCCCGGGCACGGAGGACCCCTGTCCTGTACTCTCTGGATTTTTGCCTCTTTCCTGACGTCCTTGCAGCTGCTCTCCCACGACCTTCCACCAAGACCGCCAAGGGCACCAGGGACCTCTGGGTCCAGCTCGAGTGGACTTGGCTCAGCTTTCCGATGCCGAGTGACCAGGACGCGGGACCTCGCATTCCCTCAGCCTGCCCTCCTGCCCGTCTCTCCGTCCTCCTTCACAAAGCGCCCTCTGCGGCTCCTCCGCTTCCCCCAGGGCAGTGACCGCCCCCTCCCTGGAGCTCACCGCCCCCCGCACACCCCACCCCTGCACACCCCACACCACACAGCCCACACCACACACCCCACACCACACACCCCAAACCACACACCCCACCCTCCCGCACACCCCACCCCTGCACACCCCACACCACACACTGCACACCACACACCCCACCCTCCCTGCACACCCCACACCACAC
>CM052437.1:1514699-1530542 GCA_028533085.1 Varecia variegata
CCGCCTCCCCGCCCAGGCCCCAGCCCGCCCGCCGCGCTCTGCCACCGGGTGTGGCCAGGTGTGGCCGCCGAGTCTGTTACAGACACGCAGGTGCTCACTTTCCAGCACTGCCCTCCCCCGCAGCTGTTGCCGGCGTGCGCGAGACCGACAGCAAGATCTACCTGCTGGTGAAGGAGGAGAAGCGGTACGCGGACGCGCAGCTGTCCTGCCAGGGCCGCGGCGGCACCCTGGGCATGCCCAAGGACGAGGCCGCCAACGGCCTCATGGCCGCCTACGTGGCGCAGGCCGGCCTGGCGCGCGTCTTCATCGGCATCAACGACCTGGAGCGGGAGGGCGCCTTCGTGTACTCCGACCGCTCGCCCATGCAGACCTTCAACAAGTGGCGCAGCGGCGAGCCCAACAACGCCTACGACGAGGAGGACTGCGTGGAGATGGTGGCCTCGGGCGGCTGGAACGACGTGGCCTGCCATGTCACCATGTACTTCCTGTGCGAGTTCGACAAGGAGAGCGTGTGAGCGGGCCCTGGGCGCCGCCGGGCCCTGCTGGCGCTGGCAGGTCTCGGTGGCGCCTCCGCGGCCGTCCCTCTGCAGGAAGGGCCTGGCTCCCCGGGAGCGCAGAGGCCCACTCGGCGCAGGGTCGGAGAGCGCTGTTTACGAGGAAGAAGAAAGTGTTTCCCGGTGCTGTTTCTGACAAGCACGGTTCTATTTCCTGTATTGCCGCCAGAATGTTCATGATCTGATTATTATTATTACTCAGAATTGCTTTTCCGTAGAGCTCTTGCCTTTGTCCAAACTATAAAGTAAATCTTTAACTATTGCAATAGTTAAGTACAAATAATGGTAGCAGGGTCTTGAGTTACTGCCTTTCTTTTTATTTCTGTATGGAAAAGAACTCACCTAACTTTGACCAAGTTTCTGTAAATTATGTTAACATATAGGTTCCTTTTCATTTTTATCCAAGCAGAAACAATTTTGCTTTGCTTCAAACCCAGATTCCAAAACAAGAACAATAAAAATTCTTCTGACTTTACTACTAAATGTGTGGTGTCATTTGTTCTCTGTGTGTGTTTTTCTGTTTTTTTTTTTTTTTTTTTGAGGCAGTGTTTTACTCTATTACCCAGGCTAGGATGCAGTGACATCATCATAGCTCACAGCAACCTCGGACACCTGGGCTCAAGCAATCCTCCTGCCTCAGCCTCCCAGTATCTGGGACTATAGGCATGTGCCACCATACCCGGCTAATTTTTCTATATATATATTTTTTTTTAGCTGTCCATATAATTTCTTTCTATTTTTAGTAGAGACGGGGTCTCGCTCTTGCTCAGGCTGGTCTTGCACTCCTGACCTCAAGGAAGCCTCCTGCCTCTGCCTCCCAGAGTGCTAGGATTACAGGCGTGAGCCACCACGCCCGGGCCTAATTTTTTCTATTTTTATTGGTCATTAAATATGAAATGTCCAATTTCAAATCAAAAGTGTAGTTTATTATATCTTCAACAAGAAGCACTACAATTAATCTAAGTATGCACCTAAACTATTGACACAGTTTTGCCATCTTAACAGTAGCTTGTTTATGCCAGCTGTCAAGAAGCCTCGAGAGCAAGTGGTGATGGAATTGCAAAAGGCATTTTCCACAGCTTGTTGAGAATTAAATATTTTTCCTTGCGGGAAGTGCTCCAAAGCCTGGAAGAAGTGGTAGTCAGTTGGTACAAGGTCTGGTGAATACGGTGGATGACAGAGAGTTTCCAAGTCCAGGTTCTGTAGTTTGAGCAGCGTTGTTTGTGCGGCATGTGGTGGAGCATTGTCTTGCAAGAGAACTGGCCTGTTTCTATTGACCAAGCTCTGCAGCTTAATCACAAGCATCCTCATCATTTCATCCAGCCGGTTGCAGTAGATACCAGCTGTAATCAACTGGCCAGGTTTCATGAAGCTGTAGTGGATAATACCAGTGCTGGACCACCACACGGACACCATTAGCTTTTTTTGATGAATATTCGGTTTTGGACTGTGTTTCAGCACTTCATCTTTATCCAACCATTGTGCCGAATGCTTGTGATTGTCAAAAAGAATCCATTTTTCATCACATCACAATACAGTGTAGAAATGGTTTGCCTTTATGTTGTGACAGCAAAGAAAGGCAAACTTTGAGACGATTTCTCTGCTGATGCTCATTTACTTCATGTGGTACCCAGCTATCCAGCTTCTTTACCTTGCCCATTTGTTTCAAATGGGCCAATATTGTTGGAATAGTAACGTCAAACCTTGCTGCGAATTCACACATACATTGAGATGGATCCGCTTCCACTACAGCTTTCAACTCACCATTATCCACCTTGGTCTCAGGTCGCCCACGTGGCTCATTTTCAAGATTAAAATCACCAGAACAGAACTTCTCAGACCACCGACGTACTGTGCGATCATTAGCCACATCCTTCCCACACATTTGGTGCTATTTCTAGCTGTCTATGCTGCATTGGTTCCATGACCATATGCATATTCGACTCATATTCGAAAATAACACAAATTTTTGACTTATCCATGGTTCCACAAAAATTGCTTTAAAAAAATTTGCAAGATAATCACAAGCCAAACCATGCATTTGAAAGACTGAGGATGGACCTTCACAATAAAAATAAAACAAGAAGTGTCAAGGTGAAATGTCAGAGATATCAACTGTCAAACTTATACTTAAGGAAATCAGACATTTCATACTTAATAACCTTTAATAGTAGAGAGAGGGTCCTGCTCTTGTTCAGGCTGGCCTTGAAATCCCGACCTCAACTGATCCTCCTGCCTCAGCCCCCCAAAGTGCTGGGATTACAGACATGAGCCACTGCATCTGGCCCATTTATTCTCTTAATTTCTTCAACAGTTACATTAGTCAGAGCTGCCCTTGGTTCCTTGTCACATGGGCCTCTCTGTGGGCAGCTCACAGCATGACGTGGCTTTGTCAGAGCAGCAGGGGAGAAGCCAGGGAGAGAAGTCACCGTCTCCCATAACTGGACCTGGGAGGTGACATGCATCACCTCCGCGGTGTTCTGTCTGTGAGCAGTGAGTCACCAGGTCCAGCCCACAGCGGGGTGAATGCCAGGGGGCAGGGACCCCGGGAGCCATTTGAGAAGCTGCCTGCACACTAAGCTACAGTTCTTCTTCTTCTTTTTGCATTTCAGAATCCCTAATCAATATCCTCGCTTTCCAGAGAAAACACACATCCACGCACATGCAGCCCCGATGGGTACTGTGGTTTCTGCGTGTCTTGCGAGGGAGGCCCTGGCTGTCCTTTGTTTTGCGCTATCTTTTCCAGGGTGTTTGTAGAGGGAACCACCTTGGAAGATCAAGATAGCAGCTCCCTCCCCTGTCACACCTTCTGGAGAAAAGGTTTGCTCACAGTCTTAGAGGATAAGAGAGAGTGTCCCCTTCTGGGGCAATGGCAGGCATGGTTACTGCCAGTTTGTGAAGGTGACATTTCCTTGCAGGGGAGAGGGCTGGCATGCATTCTACCTGCGGGGAAAGATTCGGGTTCCCTAGGGTTCTCAAGGGTCCTCCCTGTAACTGACCCATGGCGTGTGCCAGTGTTGTCTGCTCCTCTTCAAAGAACCCTGCAGGGATCGGAGCTCAGGAGGCTGGAGCAGAAATGCCACTGCTCTGGCCACTGCGATTGCTGTGAGTAATAAAGTCCTTTGTCTCTGACCTGGGAGTCTCGTGTCTTTTGCCAGCATCTATGAGACTGGGGCTGTAAGTTGAGAAAAATCTCAGATTCTTCCCAGCTTTAGACAGGAGTTTCTTGGTATTTGCATGCATTTAATTATCCCCTCATTGGAAGGTCATAGCAAACAAGCTTGTTCGGGTATCTTGGATCCGAGAGGTGCCTGGTTTGGTTGGAAAGAGGAGTTGTTTGTCTTTGTGGAGCAGGAGGCAGACTCAGGTGGAGGACAGCCAGCCAGAGAGGCGCGGGCCACCGCCTCGCCGTCAGAGGGGACCAGGCGGACGCTGCCAGGCTTCCTTTCATCTGCCCAGACTGTGTCTGGGGGAGTCTGAGTCTTCCCACTCCCGCTGTGTCCTCTGGTGCTTACAAGTTACTCCCTCCACGAATCCGTCCGTCTTCCCGCTCACCCACTCGCTCACGTGCTACGCAGGCAGTTCTCAATCTCTGTTTCTGATGGCAGCACACCAGCGTGGCAGCTCCCCCCGGTACCTGGAGTGTGGCTTCACGTGTTGGGGATGCCGCGGTGCGTGGGGGCGCTGTGTGTGGGGAGGGCCGTTGCTGGGCAGGTCACCTCAGTGGCAGGCAGGTGAGTCCTCAGAGGTCCCCTCGGCTGGGGTCCCACTCCTGGCCCACCCCTCGCCCACCGTTACCCAGGAACACACGGTTTACTTAGAGCAGCCTGGAGAGCACAGGACGCCAGACAGGAAGGGGTGCTGCGTGTGTTATCACGCAGGGAACATGTAGATGTATTCTGATTGTGACACATTCAAGACGACATGTAGATATGCAGGACGAGAAGTAAGAATCCTTCACCTCCTTCTCCTCAATCAGCCTTGTTCTGGTTGGGGGTTAGTCTTTCCAGACCTTAAAAACACACACACACACAAATATATGTGATTATTTTAAAAATAGCTGTGGAATGGATCACAGGTGTGCATCACTTCTCTCCTTGCCTTTGCCGTTGAGAACACGTCCCAGAGCTCTTCCCAGGCAGGTCACGGGATGGCCTTGCCCGTCACATCGCTGCTGTGCAGGGCACGGCTGGGGCCCAGGGAGGGAAGTGACACAGCACGTGACAGGTCAGGTGGGGGGTCTGCAGCTGGCGCTTCAGCAGCAGCGTGATGGGGCCCTCTGCCCTGCGATCCTTCAGCCCCGGGACCCCACTCTGCAGGTCTGCGGCGGGTTGGAAGCGCTCGCACCCGCCTTCCGGCCGTTCTGCTCCCGCACACCCGGCCCCTGTCTGGGCCTCAGTCTCTCCACCGTGCAGGGGGGAGTTTGGACGGAAACACCTCTGACCTTCACAGTCACGTCTCAATCGAAATTGGAGGGGGATCTGCTGCCACATAGTCCCCTCCCTTGGCTTCACTTGGGGAATCGTGCTCACGTCAAACTCAGCAAAGGCCCACGTGGCCTTTCTCTGTGCCTGGTTAGCATCCCCTCACGTGATTAGGACTGTTTTAAAGCAAATGTGATCGGGTACAGGCACCTGGGCATGGAGTCAGGAACGCTGCCCCTGGCTCATTCCCACGGCTTCTCAGGAGTGGCCCTATTGTGCAGGCCGCCTGATCTGCAAAGCAGGAGGGAAATGGTCTGGCAGGACAGAGCCGGGATTTATTAGGTGCTTCACTGAGGTATGACCAGCAATCTGGCACAGATATTTTTTTCAGAGTCCTCCATGAAGTGTGCGCTGAGACGGATGAACACAGACACAGCCTGGGGCTGCCTGGCTGTGACTGCAGATCTGTGATGCCACACTGCCACCACGCGGGGAAGGAGGACGGGTGCAGCCACAGGCGTGTGCAGGGTTGCAGAGCTGCGGGTGCTCACAGGAGTTCTTTTGGATGGGTGTGTGTGCATATGTGTTCACACGTGTGTGCATGTACATCCATGCACATGTGTGCATGCATGTGTGCATGTGCATGTGTGTGTGTGCACAGGGGAGGGGAGCAGTTAGAGACAGGCAGAGAGAACAAAGAGCGGGGCGGGGAGGCAGAGGCCCACGGTGTCACACTCATCAGAACACACTCAGCCTCTCTCCGTGTGATTTCTCATCCTCAAGTAGCGGACTCAAGACTAGTCAGAGGAAGAATTGGTCGCTCTGACCGTTGGTGGCAAAGACAAGCTCTAGGGAGAGGAACAGTCCCCAGCACCTCTGCAGCACCGGCAAAAAGCTCCCTGTAGGCTGGGAGGTGGGGGAAGTGAATGGTGGGCGCCTCTTCACTCAGGCTGGGATCCCGACAGCTGTCGGGCGACTCCCCACGTTCTGTCCGGGGTGGCCACTCGTCTGGGCATTTGAAATACCGCTCTCCCAGGAAGCCGCACGTCAGGCGGCAGCTCAGGGTCACTGTTTGGACAGCAGCCCCGTTGCCTCCCGTACACCTACGGGGCCGAGGCAGGTGAGGGCCGGGGCAGTGGTGAAGGCCAGGCCAGGTCACAAGGCACGACCCAGCTCGATCCAGCAGATCTGAGCCAAGGGCAGGGGATGTTTCTTAGCTGTAAGCAGGAAAATCCAGGTCTGGCTAATTTGGGCAGAAAGGGAATGTGTCGAAAGCTTCCTGGGAGTTCACAGGAATCTGGGAGTCTGCAGGACCAGCTTGGCCTACGTGGAAGGGAACAAAGCCCATGAATCACACTGCAGACGGGCCTGCGTGGGTCCCTCTGCTGCAGAGGCTGTTGCTAGGCTGCCGCCACCGTTGCCATGGAAGCAGCAGCAGTTGTGTCTGCGTGTCACTAGCTTCTCGTTCAGAGCCTGGGGCGGGTCTGCTTGGGTACCTAGGGTTCAGGGCCATTTTGTGTGTCTGCACATGTTGTGTACTGCACAAATCCAGAGGCGCCACTCCTAGAACTATAACCTGCACAACCATACATGGTAGCTTTGTATGCGTCTGTGCCCTAGATACAAAAAAGGCCAGGAAGCACGTATTTTCCAGTTCCTATGGTGTAAAGAAAACGCTGCTTCCTAAGGATGGAAATATCCCAAGCATAGTATATCAGTTAGCTTTTGCTGTGTAATAAACCACCCCAAAACTTCGTGATTTTAAACAATCACTATCTATTTAACCAGTAATCATAATTCTGTGGGTCAGCAGTCTGGACTGAGATAAGCAGGGTGGTTCTGGTCTCGCTGGGCTCACTGTCATGTCTCTGGTCGGCTGCTGGGGTGGCTGGTCTTGGACGCCCCAGTGGGGAGGCTCACTCGGCAGCCTGAGCAGGTTCGCAAGGTGGCTGCAACATTCCAGAAAGTGAGAGTGGGCGCACGGAAACCTCCTGAAGCCTAAGCTCAGAGGAACATTGCTTTGTCACATTCTATGGCCAAAGTCAGTCATAAGCCTGGGTCCCAGGGGTTGGGAAGCGGACTCACCCGTGGCAGGAGGGCCGTGCAGGTCCCCCGCACAGGGCTGTGGCGGACGGCGCCCTGTTTGCCATCTGCCGCAGGCGGGAAGTTCAGATGTAAAACACAGGGACGACGTCCACCACGGCAGGGTTTGGGAGGGGGGAGGGGCACTCCAGGCTGTCAGCGAGGGACGGGGCGTGTGACAACTGACGGAGAGCCGCCTGCTCCCTGGGGAACGCCAGGCCCTGGGAGCTGGGGCACAGGTGCGTGTCAATGACGATGGTTTCTGGCAGTGCCATGGGCTCGAGTGCAGCAAGGGTGCTCCGGGGCCCCCCTGTGCCAGGCCATGCCAGAGCTCTGTCCCTCCCTGGTGGCCTGGAGGTGTCCTCATTCCCCTCATCCCACTGGCCAGGCTGGTCTCCCGCAGGCCCGAGGCTTGGTGAGGGCCGAGCCTGTGTCAATGCGTCCCGTTGTCCTCCCCTGTGGCTGCCTCCGGGTTGCAGCCTCAGGCTCACTCTACACCCTTCTCACCCCTCACCCCGCCGGGCTTCCTGCTGGTTTGTCACCTGTGGTGTGTCAGGGATTGTCCCACAGTTGCCATGTATTGTCCTGCATGGTTTCCGTGGCTCAGGAATCTGGGAGCAGCTTTCGGGGTGGTTCTGGCTCAGGGGTGCTCACAGATTGCCTCAGGGTGACCACCAGCCCAGTCTGCAGGCGGGACTGGGGCTGGAGGGTGGGTTCCCAGGTGGTGTGCTCACACGCTGTGAGGTAGTGCTGGCTGTGTGTGGGGGCCTTGGTTCCCGCCATGTGATCTCTCTGAATGTCCTTGTGACAAGGCAGCTGGCTTCCCTCCAAGTGATGACCCAAGAGCACCTGAGGGGAGAAGCCACAAAGTCGCAGGCAAAGGGGTGTGGGTGCAGGGAGGGGGGCTGTGGCCATCGCTGCAGCTGCCACACACGGAAAGGAAGCAGTGGCTGCTGTGCCCGTGCGACCTCGCCCCTGAACCGCACTGTCCTTCTGTAGCATCCTGTGGGTCACGCCGGCCAGCCCACTCAGCAGAAGTGCTTCACCCACGGCGTGAGTCCCTGCAGGCGAGACTGCCACCCTGGAGGCTGGCCCAGGCCACCCACGCTTGTTCCCTCTGGTGGTGCTTTTTGTAGGTGAAACCGGTTCCTCCGACCCACGCACTCAGCAGCGTCTGATCGGGGCTGCAGGGCTCAGCCGCGTTCCCTGAGCGCTGGGTGGGAGCCAGACACCGCGGAAGCTCTGGGACTGTGCGGTCAGGGGGGTGACTGTCAGTGAAGCCCCAGGTGCTCAGCAAACGCGGCCCCATTTTCTGTGAGTTTCCATTCAGCCGAACGGAAGAAACTCACCCTCAGTCAGTTCTGGACTTCACGCCCCATTTCCCTGGGGTGGAGCCAGGGACGAGGCATCTCAAACACACCCGGATGGCACAGAGGAAGGGCCACGTGGCTGTTTTTCCAGGCAAATGTTGGCACAGATGAGAAGCGCTTTGCATTGACTATCTGTTGCTGCACAACATGTTACCACCACGGGTTAGAGGCTTAAGCCAGCGTTTACGATCCCCCGTGTCCGCGGCCGGCACCCGGGCCAGGCTTCAGCCCCTCTCACAGGCCGCGGTCAAAGTGCCATGGCTGCTGTCGTCGCAAGCCTCTGGGAGGGGTCCGACTTCTCGCCCACTCCCGAGGGCACGGCAGGACCAGCTCCTCACTGGCTACGGGCCTCTCCGTAGTGTGGCTCACAGCACGGCAGCCAGCGCCGTCGGGGCCGTCAGAGGAGAAAAGCCAGACACATACACACACACACAGACACACACACACACACGACAGAGAGAGACAGAGACGGAGGGAGAGACAGGGAGAGAGGAAACGCACTCCCAGGATGGAAGTCATAGACCTCTATAACCTCACCTGGGAAGTGACACCGTCACCTTTGCCGTGTTCTGTTCCCTAGAAGTGAGCCGCTGGCCTCAGCGCACCCTCTAGGAGAAGGGGTCGCAGGAGAGCGTGCATACAGGAGGTGGGGTCCGTGGGGCCCTCCTGGGGTCTGCCTGCCCCAGGCATGGCACGCATGTCCAGCGCTGCTGTGTCAGGGTGGGTAATGTGTGAAATATGAACAACTTATGAGACTATTAAAGTAATGACAACTTTTAAGCATTTGCCTAATTAAAGGGACAAGATTCAGGAAACCACTAACCTCTCACAGCTGGAAACAGAAGAAAAGCCATGAACGTCCTTCTGATAACGGAACCTGTGCTTTCGTCGGACCACCACGGAGCCTGTAGCCCACTCCAGTGGGGGCTCGGCTGGTGGCCGCTGTCAGCACAGCCGTGAGCTTCCCCGGAACAGGCCGAGGAGCCGACACTCCCCCAGCAGCAGCCCCTGCCCAGTGCGTGGACGACGCCCTCCAGCCAGGGCAGCCCTGCACCTGCCACGGGTGCAGGCCGGTCCCCTTGCCTCCTGGGACCCTGGGGAGGCCACGGAGCAGGGCTCTGAGCTTATTCTGTGGCTGCTCCAGCCCTTGTCACCACAAATCTCACGTCTCGACAGGACGAAGGAGCAAGGAAGCCCCAATGGGGCTCCAGAAGGGCCTCCCGCCCGGCCCAGGCCACCTCTCCAGCCCCACTCCGCCTGCTGTCACCTTCCCGCTCCCCCCCAGAGTGGTCCCACAGGACGGTCTGCCACGCCACGTGTGAAGGGATGTTCTCTATCTGCACAGCCTGCACAGAGCCACCGGGCACGCGTGGCCACTGGGCACTGGACACTTAGCTCAGCAGTCAGAGGAGCTAAAGTTTTAATTCCTTTTACTTTTAATTAAATTAATTTAAACTGTAGGTAACTATTTAATTTTAAATAGCTACTGGCTACCACGTTGGATGGTGCAGCTCACAGGACCCAGGTCCCGAGTGGCCCATGGGCTGGCGGCCTCGTGTTGCGGCAGAACGTGCAGAAATCCCGACTCTCGGGCCCCATCTCAGGTCCTCAGACTCGGAACCTGTGTTTTCAGCAGGTCCTCAGCCATCCGAGTGCACCGTAGACCGCAGGAGCCGCTCTTGGCTCGGAGGGAGGGGTCAGGTGGCTTTCTCTAGCCCCCGGGTGCTCTTCTGTGGCTTTAATCTGTGCCACCGCCTAGACTTAGCGAGACCAAAAAGACAAAAATGGGCCCTTCCGCTCTCTGCTCTTGCAGAGGGGTGACAGGAACTGCCAGGGATAAAACCCCACCCACTAATTTACTAAAACACACTCTGCTACATACAGCAGCACAGGGTGTGGTTTGTGTTTTTGAAGGATTTTGTCTGGAAGGCGACGCAGATGTGTAAACACCAACTCGAAGGCCGGTGCGGGGAGCCGGACCCATCTGCTCGGTGCGCACAGCGGGGAGGAGAGTGGGGCAGGCTCCGGGGGCAGCACTGAGCCAGCCTTGCGGGTGGTTTGGCTTTCTGCAGGGAAAGAGGGGGTGCAGGGGGGAGACGGCTGGGCCAGGCCCTGGGGAAAGAAGCCCAGAAGGAAAAAAGGAGCTTGTGGGCGGTGGAATCTTCCCGGGACAGGTTGTCTTTCCGGAGTCTCACAGAACGGCCGTCTGCGGTGCTGCTCTGCGTTTGGGCTCAGTCCAGCCATCCCTGCGCAGGCCACGCTGGGTGACTTTCTTACCCGTCCAAGCCTGAGTGTCTTCATCTGTCGGGTGGGAGAACACCTGCTGTGCAGGGTGCCTGTGACGAAGCCATGTGGTCACCTCTGTCACCACGTCTCAAAGTAGGTGCTCAGTTGTTTCTGGATCCGTTGAAAATTCTTCTTCAGACAAAGAGAGCTTTGAGTGCAGGGATGCGTTGTCTGTGTGCAAACCCCAAGCCCTGGCATCCCCTCGGCAAGGTGCCTTTCTCAAGGGTCCGTAGACTTTTTAAATTACGTGCAAGTTTCGTGGCACGTGTGTCTTCGGGGCTGAGGGTCCTTAACCTTTGTCAAGTTCCCCAAATGCTCTGTCTCTCTAGGTTAGGACCCATTGCTGGGTGTGCTCAGTGTTTCAGCCTAAATTAATAGATGACTTCTAGAGACAAAACTTTAACTCATGGTACTAGCTGGACCAGAAGGTGGGGATTTCAGGCTCAGGCCAGCGGCGGGAGGTAGCTTTGTCAGAGATGGTGGGGGGCCCTAGACCCGCAGGGTCAGCACTGGCGGGAGGAGCGGGTCTGGCTCGGGGCCTCGCGTGCCAGGGCCGCGCAGAGACCTGCTTGGCTCCTACAGGGAGGGGCTGCTCTGCCTCTGGGCTCCGTGTCCCCGCAGCCCTTGTGACATCACACAGGCATGGCCAATCTCCGCAAAGTTCTGCCTCGACCTCAGGCCCCAAGGATTCTCTCTGAGCTGGCACCCAAGCACCATGGGACCTTGGCTGGCTCGTGGGCAGCAAGAAACCCAATCCTAAATACTGGACTTCGGACCCCTAGGTGAGGTTGGAGTGTCGTTTATGAATACCTTGCTGTTTTTACAGTTGGCGTTGCCGAAAGAACAGGTGACAGCAGAGACGGGTTTCAATAGTGCCATGAGAGTCTGGCGCGTGGCGGGCGAGAGTGGGCGGATCGTGATGACGCTGCTCTGTGCTGTTGACCTGGGTTGGTGCCGGGCCGGGCAGGACACCAGAAGGGCCCCGAGCAGGGTTTGACGTCCGGGCTCTGGTCTTCGCTCTGCTCGGTTTTAAGTCACGTGACTTTGGTCTTTTAAAAGAAAACCTAAATAACTAAGCCCGTGGTGACGTAAACCTGTACTCAAAAGAAGAGTCACAAATTAGAACAAAGCTTAGATATGTGCCAACAGTCCCCTGTCGTCAGGGACCTCAGGTGTTAACCGTGTGCTCCTCCGAACCCCTGCTGACACTCACTCTGGCTTCCTCTCAAACTTGAGCAAACTGCTTCTTTTATTTCACCACAAATCTCATACTTTCGGCCAAAGGCATCTGCAGGACTTACTGGCAGTGAGGACTGGAGTCCCTGGAGGCTTTCTTCTTTAACGGGGACTGGCCCTCAGCCAGCGTGGCCTTCCCTGCTCTCTGGCTCCCACACCTCCTAGACTTGCCTGGCCACACTTACCTATTTTGAGGCTAATCCCAAAGGATAAAGAACAGTGTGAACATGTTGGCACGAAATTTCATGGTTATATTTCTTCCATGAGAAGAGAGCGATCGCCCCATCTCATTGGAATAACCCATTATAACCTTCATTTCTGACGATTAAGGTGAAATTCACATAAAAAGCTTTAGCGTATTTGTCAGACGTCAGAGGCCGACCGCCCTCGTCCCCCGCCCCGTCTGGGCTCAGCCGCAGCACAGAACAGATTTAAAGGGTCATTTGTAAGGACAGGTAGGAAAGGTTTGTAACGACGGGTGCAGGAGGAGCTGCCACAGGAAGTCTGAGCATTCGGGCGGCTCCGGCAGGTGCGCTGGAGGCCTGGGCCGAGGTCCAGCTGGCTCCGTCCCTTTCTCTCCCGGACCTTGGCTGTTTTGTCACTAGAAACACCAGGGGACGATGAGCAGAGAATTTGTTGAGCTCATATCACGAAAGGCTTGGAGCTGTGACCTCCACCCACCAGGGTGGAGAACAGGCCTCCTCACACCTCCACTCTGTTTGCCCTGGAACAGCGGCAGGGAACTCCACGGGGCTGGCACGGCCTGGGTGACAGTGGGTGCTGTGGGACTTGTGGCTAAGGAGAGACACTTAACGCAGACAAGCCACAGGCCCTCTCTGCAGGAGATGCATGGTAAAGTGGGGAGCCAGACTCGCCTGCACCCCCAGCCGGCCCCTCCCTTCTCCTGGGCTGTGTGACGTTGGCTGTGAGCCTCCCTCTCTGGGCTTCTCAACACTGGCTGTCATCACATGTGACTCCCAGGCTTGGGGCGAGGAGGACATGAGCACAGATGTGGAAACACAGAGGTGGTGCACAAAGACATCAGTCCCCTTCCTATGCTCCTGTCTCATACTGCACGTATTTTATGAAAAACGGCAGGGATCCGACCTTAACAAGACCCAAGCTCCAGCTGAAGGGTCAGCTTGGCAGACAAGCCTCAAGCTGGGGGAGGGAGGCGTCAGTGAACTGGGCCAGTGGAGGCTGCTGTGTGGGCGGGAGCAGCTGGAGACAAGAGGAGCCTGGTGTCTATAACCAACACCTGGGGTCTCCTGCTGTCGGGGAAGGGACTGGCTATTCCCGAAAACAGACCAGCCTGTGGCTCTTCTCTGGAATCCACAGAGGCCCAGGACACTGGCTCCCACGCTGTGAAATGCACACAAAAGGCACCGCAGTCCTTGGCCACAAGCAGCTGACGGGTGTGGCTGTTTCTCCGTCGATGCTCCTACTTTGGTCATGGAAACTCTTCCTGGTTGTTGAGAAGAGTCTGAATGAATGACTGTGGTGCATGTTAGTTTCCTGCTGTTGTCCTCACAAGTCCTCAGTGTCTTAAACAACACAGGCTTGTGATCTCACCGTCTGCAGGTCGGAAGTCCAGGTTGGCTCAGCCGGTTCCTCCGCTGTGGGTTTTGGAGGCTGACGCCAAAGCGTGGGCTGCCTGGGCTCCTCCTGGGGGCTCGGGGAGCCCTGTGGTCGAGCTCACTGAGGCTGTCGGCAGATTCCGGCTCCTCAAGGTTAGGACCGGGGCTCCGTCTCCTTGCCGGGGTCAACAGGGGCCTCAGTGCCAGCCACCGCGCGCAGGGTCTTTCTTTCTTTTGAAGCCTGATTCAAAGTTGCACTTTGATGTTTGCTGACCTCCCTTTCTGCTACTTAGTTCTGCTTCCAGCCAGAGAAATTCCGCTGCTTTTAAGGCCCCATGTGATGAGACTGGGCCCACCCAGGTAATCCAGAATTACTTCCGTGTCTTAGGGTTGGTGGCCTTAATTATGTCTGCACGTTGTCCTTTGCCATCTAAGGTAACAGACACACAGGTCTCGGATGAGGGAGTGGACAGAATTGGGGCACATTCTGCCCCCCAGCAGGTGGGAGGGTTTACACCAAGGCCCCATGTGTGCACCGTGTGTTATTAGGATCAGCAGTGTAAACTCTGCGAAGCTCAGAAGTGT
Source organism: Varecia variegata (assembly GCA_028533085.1). Classification (NCBI taxonomy): domain Eukaryota; kingdom Metazoa; phylum Chordata; class Mammalia; order Primates; family Lemuridae; genus Varecia; species Varecia variegata. The sequence goes on from CM052437.1 coordinate 1,528,814, forward strand.
GTGTTTACGGGTCTGACCCCATAAGGAGATACGTACACAGGACACAGTCTGGACACAGAGGGGAGCAGGGTGTCCCCCGCCATCCTCCTCCCAGCCCCGAGGTTTCTGCCTGCAGAGGTGCTGCGTTGTCTGTTTATGGCGAATCATCGCTGCTCCCTCAACGCCCAGGCAAGGGCCACTCGACACAGGAGGACCTCTCTGCTCCGTCCCAGTCGCAGTCCCACACTTCACTCTGGCCCAGCTCGTGTCCTCTGCAGGCAGGGTGGCTCGGTCCATTTTCTCATCCTCCTCGGTGCCCAGCAGGGGTCCCGCGCAGAGCTGGCCATCGGTAGGTGCTTTAGGAATTAATGACGGATGACAGGTGCAGACTAGTCACAAGACGCCGTCTGCAGCAGGACAGGAAGAACCACTGAGATCCTGGCAGAAGGAAATGCCGTCTGCAGGTGTGCCTAGAAGTGGGCTCCCGAGGAGGTCTCTAGTTTTGGGTGAATACGTTACTCTTCAACAGGAAAATAAATGCAAGGTTGAAAGGGCACATTATTCTTTAGAGTTAAGGGGGGATTCCTCAGCTCAGGTGCCTTTTGGGCGACAGGAATGCTGTAGGGGGGGCACCCCTGGTGGGCCGGGAGGGCAGGACAGCTCCAGAGCCCTGGGCCAGCGCGGCCTGCCACCTGCCAGAAGGCCCAAGTCCCAGCTGTCCCCCTTTTCCCCTGTGGGGGTGAGGTGGTGCAGGGAGCCCACGCTTGGCTCTGCCACCTGGGAGAGTGTGTACCTGGGTGCCTTCATTTTGAGGCCTCAGTTTTCTCATCTGTAAAATGACAGAGTTGGAAATTCTCAACTCTGTCCATCTGGCAACCCTCCCCAACCCCCCATAGATTCTATTCGTTTGTCTGGGGTGGGGCCAGAGGTGATTTGGAGGAACGAGCCTGGGTGACACTGGGGTCCCCTCTGTCCTGATGGCCAGGGTGGGGCACCCTGTCCCCCAGGCCCCTGGGGGGCTGTGGACCAACCAAAGTGACAGCTGGCAGAACCCGGAGGCTCTACTTTCCTGGCCTGGGGATGGGCGGTCCCTGAAGTGGGGGTGCAAGGTCAGTGGGATGCGGCAAGAAAATAAGCCACGTGTTTTCTTTTTGTAATCAAGTAAATAAGAAGCGAATCACACATGTAATTAGTGAGTAGACATTTGTGTATTGAGGTACAGGCTGCTTTACGGATAGGGGCGCGCAGTGACCAGGACTGGGGCAGAGTCTGAGCAGGTGGTCTGAGCAGGTGGTGGGCGGCGCCCTCTTCCTCCCACCTTAGCATCTGTCCTCTTCCCCCACAGCCCAGCGGTCCTCCGGCCTCGTGCACACACCCGCGTTTCTCCAGCCGCGTTTCCACGCAGGGTCACACCCAGGGCCACCGCTGGGATCGTGGTCTAGAGTTTGGCCCAGGACCGCGGTAGCCCAGCCGCCCGCCACCCGCGCCGGCGGTAAAGTGGGGTGGAGGACGCAGAGTCACTCCCCAGGGGACCTGGCAGGAACGGCCGCGCCAGAGTCGGGTCCCTTCCCAAGTGCCACGTGGACCCCTCGTGCCCTCGCCCTTCCCTGCGAGGGGCCACCGCCGCGGGAGCCCTGGGCGGGACGCGACCGGCGCAGGTGGGGCTTGCCAGCGGGTGGGTCGTGGCGGCGCAGGGTGGAGACGAGGTGGCTGCGGCTGGTCGGGGCAGAGCCTGCTGGCCCATGGCAGG